>DWIB01000272.1:0-11339 GCA_018248155.1 Cressida cressida
CGCACGCACGCACACGCACACACCCGCCACCAAAACACCACACACACCCCCCCACACACACCGACACAGCGAAGGGCGACGTCAGCCTGAAAAAAAAAGACCCACGGGGGGAGCGGGGGGGGAAGGACCACGCCGCCTTACACAATAACTAGCAACACTGATTGTATAATTACTTTTACAGTCTTCAACTTAATACTAAAGCAAAAGGTTACTATAAGTTTCACACTTGCCCGTGAAATTGCAGCCGGTTCTAGTCGCTTTTTGTCACTTGAAAGACATTGATACTTTTATCACTTGAAACATTGACTGTCGTTGAAGTAAAAGTAAAGGTTTAAGAAAGTACTACGAGATTTAATATGATTTTGTTAAATACAACAAAAACTCATTTAAAATGCGTTAAAGGTACTAAACGAAGATCAATTCCTTTATCTATCTAAATGCAATCGTACAAGAGTTACTAATATCTTTAGTGTTAAATTAATTTTAAGTGTATCTATTTTTAAATATATTATGGTAATTTTACTATTTCTAAAATCATTTGTTACATTTGTTGCTAGTGGGTCAAACATTGTTAAAAAAACTTACACGAAAATTTGGCAGATCGTGAACATCTGACAGCATGGCAAATGTTTATTATGACAAATTTTCGAGTTCCCTTGCTAAATTTTAGAGAGAGGTTTAGTGGTTCTATTTATTGACGTGTTGCTAGATCAAGAGAGAGATTCAGCGGGTCTTTTTGTTGTCGAAGAGAGGCAGCTCCGGCGTGTTTTTGTGTCGCCATCACGCGGCCTCCGGCGAATCAATTGCGTCCGCTGCCGCTGCCGCTGCTGCGCCGGCTGATTGCCGACCGACACGCGAACCCGATCACCGGCGCACGCCACCACCGCACCGTGGTGCGGACAAAAGAAATTCTCTCTCCAACAAACATTCAACACTCGTAAATTATATAAATTGTTCTTTAAATTATACATCGGAATGCTCGTCCCTATGTTAGGTTAAATAAATCGATAGTTTCGTTTTTTTTTGAGCATAGTTTTTAACGAATTATTACTTTGTTCAGTTCTGACCTTTACTGCAACACGTTTATCCAATTTAATGTCGCGGTACAATACTTAGCGCTCATTTTCCTGCGTTACGTTATTCAATGCAACAACTTCTTTCGCATTTTGCATGTCATTAACAATTCAAATCCGTTTTTCCGCTCCGCGCTGGTTGCCAGCAGCGCCGAGGTCCTGCGGTCCGTCCGCTCGGGCAGCGCGAATGCAAAACAGCATCGATTCCTCATGTGACGGTCGTCGCGCCTCTCTCACCCCTTTCTTCACCAACTACCCGCTTGATTTACAATACCGGAAACGCATACCTCATTCGATGTATGTGGAGCTAAATTACTAACGTATTTTTTAACTGTCACAATGACACGGTTATATAGGGCGGCCGCCTTTACTTTCCAAAGGCTTTGAATATTCATACGACATTAGCAATCAATAACAGCTACAATAGCATAGTTTTCGCGTGCACGCACGCGACGCCACCTCGTATAAACAAATGATTTCTCCGCTTTTTATTGCCTGTGCGTTGTAAAAGTAAAGGTGCGACGGTAACAAGCATAGGTGTGTACAACCGGATGAAACGACGTTTCGACATGAGCCGCGATGGAAACAAATCCTTAATAACGCACAGACCAACATTCCTCATCGGTAAAAAAGCATTCGCCTTTCTGTCGAGCGCCGGTTCGATAAGCAAAACTTCCGTGACCGGACGGCATTAATTGAGTGCGTTTTTTCATTTCGAATATCCATCAAAAATGCACGTCTTAATAGCCATATTAAAGAGTGATGGTATAGCTTCACACTTCGCAGTTCGATGATAAGAAATGTAAATGCGAGATCGATGGAAGGAGCGCCTGCGCAGCCGCGTCACGGCCCGCGCTCGCACAAAATGGCGCGCACCTGTAACTGCTACAAAAACTACGACAATACTTTGATTTTTTCAACAACATATCTAGACACGTTTCGGTAATTGTCCTCGTGCCGCACTCGGAATAACAAAATGTCTGCCAGAAGATCAAAGGCAGTAATAGACGTGTGTTGAAATTTATTGATGGTTTGTATATCGGAGAGTGAATTTGTAATAAACCAATTGGTTATCACGGTCGGAGGCTTCGCGTACACTTCGTACACGACACACATTTTAATATCGCCTCGCCAGTTATTGACATAACTGTTTTATTTTTATAACACCACGATTCCTACGTGGGCTTCATTTTACAAGAATACAGTTAAATTGATAAATTAAACCTCGGCGTAAACCGACGCCGAATATATTGACGTACATCTTGGAATACTTGTCGAAAGAATGTTGTTGTATCACTAACACGATGTTTGTATAACATGATACCGATTATAATTTCTTAGAGAACATATGTTTTTTGTCGTGTGATAAACGACAGCGGTAAGATCAAAGAGCAACGGGTTTTTTATCGCATTACACGTAAAATTATTCAAACTGGACTTGATTGATTGTTATAACCGTCCCGATTATTATACAGACGGCGTACTGTCGAACACGGCAGAGATAGTCATCTCGAAACAGACACATTAATAAACCACCGGATCTACTAAGAAGATCGATTTCAAAATTAAAACACAAACTGTATTTATTTATTATTAAGAGTAACTCACACCATATAAATACCTTAGCGAAATCTCGAATACTTCCAGAGAAATGGTCAGTTCTCGCTCAAATTATGAAAACTATTAAATTCCAAATGCCCAATTAGGTGGACATTAAGATGTAAAACTCGGCAATTATAAAACCAAATCACGTATATAGAGTTATTGTCTAACATTTATGAGTCGGGGACCCGTGAACATTATGGTCATGTAGCGATGTAATCGGCGGCCGTGACGGCCATTTTTATAAATTTATTTGGATCACGTTCTTAGTCATAAGTCGTTAAGTCTGTGAATGGTGATTTCACAAAAAACACTTGTACACAAAAAAATATAGCGTATAGAAGGACACTGCTGTGTTGTTTGCATACCTAACTATTACCAATGTGGAACGTGAGAAAAAATCTATTTCAGACTCCAATCTCCATTATGCTGCGAACTCACAAATGACATAGACGCTTGGAGGTGTTTTGACAAAGATTTCCACAAACGTATACTTATGCATAGTTGAATATGCTTACAAACATATGCTTTGAAATTTTGCAAGTGAAATTAGTGATAATCAACTACTATTATACTAATTGATGATTTTTTGAATAGCTCACTAAAGAAGTTTTTTGCCAACCAAATGATGGCTTCAATGTTTTCGTATTAACTGCACATTGAATTCAACTTTTTTGAACTTTTATCCTTTAATATACTTTAATCATTAAAAACATTATCCTCTATAAGGAATACGTTACTATAAATTTAATTTAGCTCCACAACGCATCCAGCTGTGTTCTCAGTCAAGCCTTTCGATATCTATTCATCAGAAGCGATATTTCTAAAGTTCTTTGGAGCTGTCTATGCTGGCGCCATAAAACAAGTCCGCAGGTTCACCTTTCATATACTATTTTTTGCAAAGGTTCTTATGCAAGTTAAACTCACAAATAATTTTAATCCTCTCACCAAAGTTCTTTCTTGTTACTTTTGTAGCTGACATAAGAGATAATAAATTCACATTATTACAACAATTAATTCTGTAGCTGCTTAATACCACAACTTTGGACACGCACTCACAAAGGTCAGCAGACAATTTTAAGGATAAACTGCATTTGCACACTTTCTACTCTATATAAGTACTGTTGTAGACATAAATTTAGATGTAATTCTTATAATATTTCATTTTTGTATGTCAACGCAAATTTACACAACACATACAAACTTATGAGGTAAAACGTTTCTTGAAAATATAATTCATCAATATTAAATGCACATCAAGGGAAGAGGTATGAAAGTCGTAATCGCATTGATAAGTTACCAATTTGATCTGCTTGAAATAATATGTGCTTTGACTTTTATAGTGGGATTTTAAAAAAGATGAGCTTTCAGTTTAGTACCAGTTCAGAGTATATATGTTATGTGTATGTGTATTTGCGACAGTAAACAGTGTCGGCGGCGACGGGACGCGTGCGGTCTCCGAGCAGCGCAAAGCACAGCCGTACGTTCTGGTTTAATGCGCCACTTCATCACAAAGACACTCTTTACGGGCTTAATCCGAATTGACGGTTTTATTTTTAATAAATGAAATAAAACACAGTGTTTGTTAGCAGCCCGACGGTAAAGCGCACAGCAATATGCATTTTATCAGCGATTGACGAAGGCGCACTTCCCGCTGCAGTGCAAGCGATCTTAAATACAAAGAAAAACACAAGCAGCAATCAGGGAACATATTGTCGGTTTCCAAATTAAATTTAAGAATGCAATTAAGTCTTTGTGATCCTTGAAAATGAATACGTTCGCATTTCGTCGCTTTCCCGTCGTAAAGCGACCGCAGAGAAAATATTGTTTTTACCGAAAGCGAGAAAGTGTGCCGACTAAAACTAACCGCGCCTGCATACGTGAATGACAACTGAAGAAGTTACAAATTTAGCTTTAAAATTATAATACGTGGAACACTCTTCCATAACCGGGAGATGGTGCTATCGATTATTAACTGGCTATAGTTGTACCACCTGGAGCTGACTGGTACAAAACTAACTTGCACGCATCTCTCTACTTTCCATCAAATGAGATCGTACTCAAGCATTAGCCTATATAAATTGAAAAAAATATATAATATTTACGAAAAATGTTCTCAATTTTAAGGTAAATATCGAAGTGGGCTTTGTAGGAAATGTTAATTATAGGCGATCTAGAGAACTCTAAAATTGGCACAAAAACACTTGTCTCGAGACCGTACGTTGAGCTCGTATTAAGGACACTTCGTCACCATTAAACTCAAAAGCACGTAAAATTAATTACGCCTCTTAATTAGAACAACGCGGTGCATTTGTCTGTATCTAAATAGTGACGTTTCAATGTGAAACCAGAGACAATATGTTGACAGGATGAATGACCACAGCACGCCGTCTCATTTTCGTGCGTAGCTACATTTGTTTAGAGGCGTGCTCGTGCGCAGGCCGGAGTGCGCCCTCATTCAGCGATCATCCAGCGCACTTTGCGTCGCACTGTTGTCTTAATGACCTCGCTAATTTCAATTGTACCAAATATAACTTCTGTATTTATCACTTGGCAAGAGTCTTGGCGGTTGATGCGGCGGCGCCACGAGCTATGTACCGCAGCGCGACACAATTTAAACGCAATTAAAATCGCTTTTGCGATATGAAATACTGTTATAAATGGCTGTTAGGAACTGCTATGAACAGAAATAATCGACTCGAGATCCTATTACTTTAATTGATGCACTACATCTCCAACAAGCCACATAAGATTTCAGCTTAACGGAACTCATTTTCTGTTAACAACTACATCTAGCACCGTCAATATGTTCATAATTAATAAATATGATTAATGGTTGAATTTCAATCATAGTAAGAATATTAATTTGATTTTCAGTGGGAACAAAAGATGGGACAGTGGGCCCGAATTTCGGGAGGCCAGAAGGAGATGGCGAAGAGCGCCTCGTCCACATCCTTAATGAAGCTTCTCACATGATGAAGACTCCCACGGGGCAAGTCAATAACGATGACTCCCGAAGCAATGAGGACTCGAGCTCGCCTCGCACCCAGTGTCCGTCTCCATTCTCTAACAAGGTAACTTTTGTACCTATTTATAAAAAAGTGATCAATTTCAAAAATTTTGTTTTTTCTGTTGTTCCACCTAAAACTAACTTCTTTAAAATTATTCCAGGATTCAAGTCAGAATAGACGGTTAAAAAAATACGAAAACGACGACATTCCTCAAGAGAAGGTGGTCCGCATCTATCAAGAGGAACTCGCCAAGATTATGACGAGGCGAGTGGAAGACGTGCGACATAATCGAGAAGGTTTCCCTGGGTAATTTATTTATGTATTTACATTTTTCAATTTATTGTAACGCAAATTTTGTTGCAATTAACGCTATAAGAAAAGGAAATTGTATTTTTCTTATTTTTTGTGTTTCTGTTTCCGCCTCATCAAACAGGAGTGGTAAACTAATGTTCTCAACGATATTTTCGTAACTGCAAAATCAACTGTCGTAATTTAAACGAGGGCAGCAAATCTAAAACTAACATATAGTATGTTTTCTCCATTTTTCAGCGGAGGAATGCCACCGCACATGGAGAGGCCGCCCGAAGATATTCGCATGGCGCTCGAAGCATACCACAGAGAGTTAGCCAAGATGCAGCCGGGGGCTAATATCCCCAACATTCATAGCCTGCCTGGCATGCCGCCGTTCCCGAACCTTCTCGCGCTGCAACAGCAAGCGATGCAGGCCAACCAGCATTTAAACGGTTCAGGAGCAGTGCAAGATTTATCGCTTCCCAAAGACAAGCACTCCAAACTAAACGGAATGACTGATAGTGATAAGGACAAACCCATGGATGCAGAAGAAGCGATACGACACGCAGGGAGTGCTTTCTCACTCGTACGACCCAAGCTAGAACCTGGGCAGTCCACTGGTTCATCGGCCTCCAGTCCCTTAGGAAACGCTATACTGCCGCCCGCGATAACGCCCAACGAAGACTTCAGCAATTCAGCGGCCGCCAGTCCATTACAGAGGATGGCGTCAATTACGAACAGTCTGATTTCTCAACCGTCTAATCCTCCCCATCATCCGCCACCACAAAGATCAATGAAAGCCGTTCTTCCACCAATTACACAACAGCAATTTGATCTTTTCAACAATTTAAATACTGAAGAAATTGTAAGAAGAGTGAAAGAAGCGTTAAGTCAATATTCCATCAGTCAAAGGCTTTTTGGTGAATCAGTGTTAGGACTGTCCCAAGGCTCGGTTAGCGATTTATTAGCGAGACCAAAGCCGTGGCATATGCTGACACAGAAAGGAAGGGAGCCTTTTATCCGCATGAAAATGTTCTTAGAGGATGACAATGCGGTGCACAAATTGGTCGCGTCGCAATACAAAATTGCGCCGGAGAAGTTGATGAGGACTGGAAACTATAGCGGAGCACCTCGTAAGTAATTTTGCACCAAATTTTTTTTTTAACTGAAAATTTTCTTTACATCTCTATATTGTGTCCTCATCTTTTAAGTAGTATCGATAACTGACTATTCCTAGTCGTCAAATAGTTTGTTTCCGAACAATATGCATTCTTACTTCTCTTTTACTTTCAGCATGTCCGCCGAACATGAACAAACCGATGCCCCCGACGCAGAAGATGATTTCTGATGCGACATCCCTACTTAGCAAGATGCAGCAGGAGCAGTTGCTAAGTTCAGGACACTTGGGACATCTCGGGCAACCGACGCCATTGTTACTCACTCCCCCTGGCTTTCCACCGCACCACGCGGTCACCTTACCTCCGCAGCATCACGACAACAACAAAGAAAGGAAACCTCCTCCTCCTCCACCGCAACCTTTACATCAACCCCCAGTGATGCGTGGTATGCACCAGCATATCTCCCCAAGCGTTTATGAAATGGCTGCATTAACCCAAGACCTTGACACCCAAACAATCACAACAAAAATAAAGGAGGCGTTATTAGCAAATAATATAGGTCAGAAAATTTTTGGAGAAGCCGTACTCGGATTGTCACAGGGGTCGGTGAGTGAACTTCTATCGAAACCAAAACCATGGCATATGCTTAGCATCAAAGGTCGCGAGCCGTTCATAAGGATGCAACTCTGGCTAAGTGATGCTCACAACATAGATCGTCTCCAGGCTTTAAAAAATGAAAGAAGAGAAGCCAATAAGAGGCGAAGATCCAGCGGTCCCGGTCAAGATAACTCTTCAGACACCTCCTCGAACGATACATCAGAGTTCTACCACTCAAGTTCTCCTGGACCAACATCCGGAGTACCGTCCGCAAAAAAGCAAAGAGTTTTATTCTCGGAAGAACAAAAGGAAGCATTGCGATTAGCATTCGCTCTCGATCCGTACCCCAACATGCCTACGATAGAGTTCTTAGCGGCAGAGCTCGGTCTTTCGACAAGAACAATAACCAACTGGTTTCACAATCATCGCATGCGGTTAAAGCAGCAAGCTCCTCACGGTCTGCCTGCAGAACCACCAGCGAGAGATCAGTCTACCGCACCCTTTGATCCTGTACAATTTAGATTACTTCTCAACCAGAGGCTGCTAGAACTACAAAAGGAAAGAATGGGACTAGCAGGAGTACCGCTGCCATATCCTCCCTACTTTGCAGCAAATTCAAACTTTGCTGCGCTAATTGGTCGAGGGCTTTTACCACCAGAGGAACAAGTTAAGGATCCGGCGGGCGGCCTCGATCTCTCCATGCCTTTAAAGAGGGAACCGGATGGAGATGATTTTGAAGATGACGACGTTGAAAGCAACCTAGGTTCAGAGGACTCAATGGACGATGAATCGAAGACTGAGCCCAAAGCGGCATCGACTCCTGCTGGCCGATCTAATAGAAGAAAGCCGGCGGCGCCTCAATGGGTAAATCCAGATTGGCAGGACGAAAAACCAAGAAACCCTGACGAGGTCATTATAAACGGAGTTTGTGTGATGAGAAGTGACGACTTCAGGCGAGAGGCGGAGCAAACTGTGCGCGTGGAACCTTCTCCTGTACCGAGAGAAACCTCCCCGACGCCCTCACCCGCCCAGCCCTCGCCGCACACGCACTCCCCCGACGTTCTGCCCGAAGACAAAATCAAGACGGAGGCCGAGGACGACCGGTGGGAGTATTAGAGTGTAGTCAATGTGATAGTAAACTTGCCGAGTGAGCTAGCGGTCAAAACGGGTCTGTGCGTGTAGTGTAGTGCCGGCGCCGCGCCGGGTGGATCTCCACGGAACGGCTATTTATTGACTTGACTGCGTCCAAAGGATCAGCGGGCGACGTTCAGTGCAAACTTCGTCTAGTTAATTGTGTTTTGTTATAATTCGATTGTAAGGCCAAAGACTTTGTAAATACCCTCTCTGTTAGCTTCTCGTGATAATGCCAGGCATGTGTCCTACTCGGACGAGAAAAACTTGCGATACAAAAATATGCATTTTGCTTTAATTTTTTTTTTTACAAACTGTACCCTGGTTTGGTACAAAAATCTGAGTATTTTTAAGTTACGTTTACTTCGTTTATTGTAAATAAATATACCAAATATGATGGAATGTTGCCTGCGAGCCGCGACTCTGTACATATGTAGGTAGGCTAGGCTACTCCGTACAGTGTAGGAACTGGCGTCTACGGCGAGGGCTAGGCTAGGGCTAGGTCTAGGGCTAGGGATAGGGAGGTTCATTTATTTGTTAAATAAATTTTAAAGTGCAATCAGATGTAAATTTAAGCTATGGTCTAAACTGAACCCCAGTTGAAAAGTATTATTATGTTTATATGAACCGGTAAGGTTTAAAATATTATAATTGGGTTACATAAGTTTTACATTTAAATTATGAATGTTTATTTTATACTATTCTATGTTTTTCTATACGTTAGTTTATACGCAGGCGGAGCGCTCAAGTTGTGATGTGGACGGCGGTGGTCGCCGTCGCTTCTAATTTCCATGGACTACTTATTGTTTTTTTAATCCAGCCGTTTACTGTCCTTAGTTATACAGACAGCGAGTCCTATTGATTCAATAAATTCGTAGAGGACGTACAAATCGAGAAGCAACACTACATTTAAGCAAAGTTAATGTATTGCTTGTGGTTATAGTTTTATGTTAGCAATAAACTTGCTTTATTCTAGTTTCTCATTTTTTGTTGTTTTATTTTCGTTTTGTTTCCTTACTTTTCCTTATTTATTAAGTATGAATAGTGAAATATTAAATGTATATTAAAGTTAAAGAGGAACCGCACTCCTTGCATCAAATGTATATAAATAGATTCAGGTATTCGTGTAAATAAAATGCCACTTTAGGTAGAAAATAGGACTTAGGTAATTACACCGAAAAAAATAATAAGCGAGAAAAGTATATTCATGAATACTTGATATTTATTACCGTAAATAAATCGAACGATTTGTGTTATAAAAGTATTTGGTGTAGAAATGAAGATGTAGCCTTCGGAGACGCGATGCCAAATGAAGTCAGTACGAGTAAGAGTTTGCCAGCCGGAGTTAGAAACGGCTAAATGGTATAAAACGACGTTCAGATTTAGGTCTACAGAACACCATACATATCGATGTTATATAAAAATATATAAACGAATAAGAAGTAGAGTAAGAATTAGTCGTAATAGTCAATATTCCAAGACCTTAGGCTGTTTAACAGTTTTTAATAAAGTTCATTTAACAAATAAATGTCAGATGAGAAGTTTTTTAGTTCAGAGATTATTCGAATGCTTTCTTCTATGGTTTTCGTGGTGGAGCTTTTGCTTTATGAGAGTATTTATATAAATAATTATTGTTGTTATTGAACGGGTTACCGAGACTGTTTTCGATACATTCTATGGTTTTATTATTTAATCAATCAACTGAAAAGTTTTTGCTACTGACCAAAAATAAACTGTAATCCTTATTTTCACGATCTATACGTATGTTAACCACAATAAAAAAACGACAATTGATTATTTATATCAATTGCGAATACACTAATTTTTATGTTCATAAATTTGGATAAAGTGTTTTGGCCTTACATGTGCATTAAATAATAAATTTAATAGGAGTCGCACGCACCCCGCAAGTGCGAGATGGGCCAAACTATAATAATACTGCTAATTCACCGCCTACTGGCAACACTGAGAGATTTATATTTAATTTATTAGCACGAGGCCTGAATATCTGCTTTTATTTGCCTAATTTAGGGCGTACTCCAAAACATTCGCGGTAACCTAGAAATAATACGGCACCTTGTATTTTATTGTTGTGTTGACGTTGGCCGTAACGCGTGTACATACTGACGTAGCGTATAGACGATTATTATACGTTATCTCCATTATAATATAAAAATAGCTATTAAAACTATAGTGATAATTATTATTGTTCATATCATAATATTAATAATAATAATGCTGAAAACATTGTCTTCTTTCCGAACAATTTCTAAAGTTATTAAAATTAAAAATAAAGAAATTGCTAATCAGTTCTTCTTTTATTTCAAATGACGGGCTCTGACTACTGACACGCAGAAGAATCTGGACGACTACTTTCAGGTCTCTTTTTTCATTACCATCAAAATTTTCTGTATTTATCATAAATATTATATTATTATATATTACTAGGTGACCCGGCCACGCGTTGCTGTGGCTAAAGTTTTCGTTATATTACATTATAGTAAACAATCTAAGAG
>DWIB01000273.1:0-11332 GCA_018248155.1 Cressida cressida
AAACGATATTTAACATTTTGTCTCAAAGAGAGTATAGTAATGTTATGCAGTGTTTATGACCCTGTCTAGCTAAATGTGGTTATGGACCGCCATATATCTTGCACTGAATATCTATGCCGTTCTGTTGCTACGATGAATGAAAAAATACTATTATAATATGCGGTCTTACGAAAAACCATGGCGAGGAATAGATCTGGGCACACGATAGCTACGCTGCGCCATGCGTAGTCCGGGATACCGTTCCCACCACCACCATGTGATGGGTCAGCTCGACCTGGTGTGTGATGCTCAGCACATAAAAGCTGCACAATATTCCATAAGTTAACCTTATGTTAATAACATTCTGTTCTAATATTTTGTTAAAATAATACACTACGTAAGTAACAATCAAAACAATATTGAATCCAACTTAATGGCTTGTTATTTTCAGAAGGTTATGTTCAGCAGTGGGTAGGCTCTGATGAACATAACGATATTAAATCGAAATGAAACAATTTACAAGTTTTTCAATAGAAAAATTTCGTAAAAAAATATTATATGGACCTGTAATCTAAAATGTGGACGTTTTAGAACCGTTAGCAAGGATATGAGAGCGGTTCCGGTGCCGTCGGCTATATGTCCGTACTCTAATGCTAGTACTCGAAGGTTTTGCAGCTCGCCCAAGCTTCTTAAAAAACACTGTCCTGATACTGGCCTTGGAATATACTGACCGCTTCCTGGTTAAAGAGGTTCACGATTATTGAGATAAAGAGGTCGACTGATGGTGCAGGCACGGGACCCTCTAGGTTGATCAAAGACACGCTGCAGGCCAAAGTCCAGTATCTTTACTGGATGTGGTCCTTAGCCGACGTCTATGCTAATATCCATCGGGTGATAATTTTTTACATTTTCAAAATGCTTTCCGATATATGTTTAAATACAAAAATTTAAATCATATTGTTAAAATAAAATAATAGTCACTAATCCTATTTCCGTGGTGGGAGTGTTTATCGTTCAAGGGAAGTACTTATATTATTAATAGGCAGTGACAATGAATATTCATTAACATTATTTATTATACTTAATCAATTCTTTTTCCATTAATATTAGGCTGATTTGACAAATTCAAAATTACACTGTTACCATGGTAATTAGTGTAACAAGACACCATAACAACGGGTTAACAATAATAGAACAATAATTAAAATGGCGACCGACGAAGACAAAATGAAATTGATGAAACTTCTGCAAGATCTGGAGATCCCTGAAGTAAGGCTACCAGAACGCTGTCAAGGGTTGATTAAAGATTGGCATGAGAAATTTGATTCGGTGCTAGAAGAGGAAAATGATGTCGAACCCGTAGAGATGTGTGAAAACCCGTTTGTTCCTAATAAAGATTTACTAGACGAAATTGAGCGGAAGCTACGTGAACTGCTTTCAGAAGAGAAACTGTACGTTATTTCTAAATATTATTCGGTCCAACTAATGTCTGTGTGAAAATTATTTTTAAGTTAATTTACTAATTGAATAATAGTTAAATTGGTTATAAAGTTATTATATTTACTTTCAGAAGTGAAAAGAAATTCAAGGTAGAGCCGAGTCAGAATGCTGATTCAAACAAGCCTTGGCGCACTAATTCAATCAAAGAGAAATTACTAAGAATAGATAATGACTTGAAACGACATTTTGAAAAATCGACGGACTTGGTCAGTACAATGGCTGATGATAAAATGGAAGAATTAGTTCACAATTGCAAAATGGAAGCCGAGAATTCTGTATCGGTTAGAGCTGACAGGTTACGAGAGACTGTTGAGGAGGCTAGAAAGTGCCTTCCTAATTTTCAGTACAGATCGATTGAAAACTCTACAGCTACTGCTATACTTCCACAAGCTCATAATAGTAACAAGGAATTAACTAATTGTGAAAATAATATTCAGTTAATCTGAACAGTGTAAAAAATGTTAATGTTTATTATTTCTTTTTCTATAAATTTGATGAGCGTCAGGGTTAAGGAAATTTAAAAAAACATCTCACCTGTAATGTAACTGTAATTAACAAGTATTGGATTCTCGTCGTTTCGTACAAAATTCCACAGGAACAAGTATTTCAGCGAATGGGAATTGAAGCAGGCCAGTTGCTGTACCAAACGGACGCCTTCTAAGCGTGAGCATGAAAGATTCTCAAAAGAGACCAATTGTAAACTGTCCTGCATGCTGAAGATTTACAAGTGAGTTACAATAACACCACGTACCAAGTACAAAGTATGACAAAGAACCACAAGATCATGTTCCATATATTTTTGATGTCTATCTTTATTCCACGATTACTTCCTTTATATCAAATTGAAATCTACAGTGATTCTTGATACAGTTATTTTTTACTTAATACAATATGTACTTCTAATATATTCTAACAAAAACTAAATAAATAATTAAAAAAAAAAATCGACTAAATACTCATCCTCTTTCCTTTTAGTAGTTTTTATTCCATCAATACTATTCAGCAGTAATATTTACAACAGTAAGCAAAACGTTGATATATACCAAATAATATTTAAGAGGGCTTCAAAGAAAGTCTTTCTTTTATAATGATCCATAAGGGCAATCTTAATCAATTGATCATTCACGATAAGCCGATCTATTTGGACTTCTTTTGCTTCCATTCTCTGTTTAAAAAAATGGTTGTATTCAGAAATCAAAGTAGTGTAAATATATACTATATCAAGGAAACACTATTCAGCTAATGTGCGTTAGTATAAATACAGCCTTACAAAGGATTAAGAAAAATTATATTAAAATTACTGTTTCCTGGTAAAGTGGTAAGCTGGCTGATGATAAATGGATATCATAATCAAAATACAAGAGAGGAATTTGAGAAATAGGGAGTTTAGAGTACCTATAGCTCCGTCTAATATCGTAACCATAACTACTACTTTACAAATGTATAAATAAACTTAAATTGTGTATATGTTAAAAGAAGAATAAACCTTCAAGGAGCTTTCCATGCATCTATGAAACTCTTTCACATAAAGTGCAGGTGTACGCTTGAGCGCGGCGTGTTTTCTCCAGGTGTGCTTTCCAAGCGGTGTAGGTATATTAAGGTTAGGATATTGGCAAGTAAAGAGAACTTCCTCGCAGTGCAGCTGTCCGCGGACATACCGCTGAACTTCAGGAACAGACCAGAAGGTAGTATCATCAGCCCTGAATTCATCAATGAGGTTAATGTCGCATAGAAAGATGTCACACTATTGTAATGTCAATCATGTCTTCCCTAATCCATGGAAGTGGTAATATTTTCACAAAAACTTGTAAAATAAATTTAAAGATAACAAGTAAAGAAAGAAAAGAAAAGTAAAGCAATGAATTCACCTTAAAACGGAATCGGCAATTTGCATCCCGTTGTTACTCTCGACATATTCGAGCCAGTAAAAGGGACTACGGCGCCAGTCCTCGAAATTTAAAAGCCCTGGACTGCGACGGTATAATCGAGCACTGTATGAATATATATCATCCAGCAGTGCCCAGCATTTACAGCGATCTTCGTCTATATATCATCCATTTATGCTTAACTCAGGTTAATCGTAAATAATTGGTTTATTAACATATTTATACAATTTAAAATTGTCCATTTAAGACGTTGAAATAAACATCAACTTTTCGCAGTTTTTAATACGTAAACATGACTATCTAAAAGATGTTACTGAAAACTATAGCGAAGTGGAATATATTAACTATTTAAGACTCGTAGAAATCCTTTGCTGCATAAATCTTAACAGGTAAAACATAAATTACATACCTTCATCTATCATGTTTATTTTATTGTGTATAAGAAAAATATAAAGATAATATTGTGATTTTGCCGATTTGTCAGGCAGTAATCGTGTTTGACAATAAGGAAATAGGAAATAGGAGTGAAACCTTTTTATGATTGCTTCTAAATAATTATGATGCTATATGATTTGTCATTTTTTGGCTAGTAAAATGATAAGACCATGATAATGATAAAATAAATCACACATTTGAAATTTAAATGTATTTGAAGACTATACGAAGGTTGCTACTTAAATCCTGTAATGGGCAAATAAAAAAAAACGTACTTACTAATAAATACGTATTTGTAATCGAAAATGGTTTGTTTTTCAAAATATTCTCCCTCAAGATCAATGCAACCAATTGTCAAAGCGCTTTTTTCATTCCGACTGAGGGACTTCCAAAACATGTGATTTGAAGAATCAACCGCTTTTTCAGGCGTCGAAAAACAGTGACCCCGCAATTTTTTTTCGTCTGCGGGAATAAGAAGAAATCATTGGGAGCTAAGTCAGCGCTGTACGGCAGATGACCCATTAATTCGATATTTTGACTGCTTAAGAATATTTTGGTTTGAGCTGATGTGTGAGAGCTTACATTGTTCTAATGGTTTTCTGCGATTGGTTTCTCTAATTTTTCTGAACATTTCCGACAAACAAAGTCTCGTGTACTATTCAGTATTGATCGTTATACGATTTTCTAATGGAATGGTGGCGACATGTCCAGTTTTCCCGAAAAAACAGGTGATCATTTACTTCTACGTGCTTCGTGTGCGAACAACTTTTATTGGATTTGGTTTGTCTTGAAAGACCCACACAGTCGATTCTTGTTTAGTTCCGGGTTCATATGCATAGATCCATGTTTCGTCGCCTGTCACGATCTTATGCCTCAATCTCACGGTATGTCACATGACGATCTTGCAATATCAGTTCACACACAGCACCGATATTTTCTGGTACAACAGCCGATTTTGGATGACCTTCACGAAATTTAACCTCAAGGCGAAAGGCGACTACGAAAGAATTTGGAAAACCAGCGAAACACGGTGGCTCGAGACGGTGTTTCATCACCAAAAGTCGAATCGAATTAATCGGCACACTGCTGTTGGTTTAATCCTCGTTGAAAATCATAAAAAAACCATCGCACGAAAATGTTCGCGGTTTAATTCAATTTTTTGACCAAGATAAATGCTTCAAGTATATGTAAACAGCTCAAATAGCACTCGTCTCACAACACATCTCACATTAAAAATGTTAAACTTTACGATGACAATGTCAAATTTGATCTATTGACAACAGTGTTGCCACATCTCAAAACGTAAGTGGCAACCCTCGTACAAAGAAATAATATTACCTTTATATTGCTCTGTAAAACTTGATGTATGAATGCATTAATAAAAGGGATGAACAAAATAACATTTTCAGATTACACCAATTCATCAACACAGTACATTGTGGATTGTGGCATAAACATAGAAATCATCGACATAGTTAATTTTTATTAAATATTAGACGGATTTACATATGATATATAACAGCAGCGTCAATGGTAAACTTATTCGACGTTAGTATATCAAGCTTACTGCAAATTTTCAATGTACAAACTTTCTCATAACACAACCCAATGACTTTAAGTAAAACACAACTCAATCACATCAACATTATAAACTAGATCACCACTGATCTAGAATCTGTTATAACCACATTACAGTTACATGTATAATAGCTACGACGAATTTAATAGTAAATAATGTAACCTACTTCATATTAAATTATAGAATGCCAGTTTCGCGAATTATAGTTTAATATATATGTTCAACTTAAAAATTAACTACAAACATACAAATAATGTGAACAAATCAGTTATTGATACACAAAGTTTATTCGTATTTAATTTTTTATCGAATAAAAGCAAGTTTAGGATAGTTCTAGGTAAAGGATTTTTATTACCTGTTTGAAATTTGTTTGGATAGTCCACATAATATAAGAAAATGGAAAAATCTATATATTGAGAGGTTAACTGTACCTATCATATATATCATAACAGCCTTTTATTTAGATTATTCATTCCTTCTCCGACTATTTCAACTTCTCCCAATTTCTTTGTGCTCGACGATGGAGTGAATCTGTTGAAAGGGTAGTACTCCCTTCATCAGTATACTGTATACATATCAATTATACACAAGTTATTTGAAATTTCTAAGGTGGTGTTATAAGTTGTGTTACATACACCAACTTGTCATGAAGATTACTAATATATTTAATAGGAAGTATCATTATTTTTATTTATTTATTTTTACAATTTTTCCCTATAAATTGCAATAACTAATTCAAGCTAGCGTTAACTAGTAAACCAATCGACAAGTTATCTACGTTTTTAAATTAAAATACTGCATTATAATAATGGACTAAAAAAGTATTATTAATAATATGATGAATTGAATCAAGAATGTTTAAAATTACAATAGGTTGAAAATTCTAACAAGCTACCTTGTTGCTAGGTAATGTTTATTTTTTTATATGTTTCACTATTTCTCGACTGAAATTTAAAACACTGAATGAACATCAACACAATCTATGGATAATAGTAATGTGTCGATGGTAACATATCGGTAGATAACAACGAAAAAAATTGGGCGGATTTTCGATGAAATACTTTGATGATTCTGGAAGAAATGGACATTACATGCTAAGATAAATCGTATTAACATTTCGTTTAAAAAAATAAATGTAAATGATATTCAACAAAGCATATCATCTATGTATATACATATAATAATCATATCATCTAGCTTTAATCAAACGCAAGTCAAAGTAAACTTAATTAAAGAGTTCTTTCATTTATTCTGTATGTGTTACATTATGTATATGTATTACTTATAAAGTTTTACAAACCGGCACCTTCATTTTTAAATTTGCGAGAAACTCTATTTGAAATGGGATATTCGGCCATTTTCTTAAACTCGATGAATTTATCTTGCGAGTTGAGATATTTATATATTGAAATGATAAATAAATACACAAATATCTCAAATATCCAAATGTTAATGTATAACATACAGCATGTAGTCAATCACTATTCAGCACAAATATAAAAATTTAGAATAAATCTTCTATGCTGTTTACCACATTTAGTTAATTATGTATATTAAGTCAAAATTTGTTATAAATATATAAAATGGATACATAAAGAGAAATTCCATCGCTTGGCAGTTTCTCAATTGATTATTAAATTACATCAATCTTAAATTTGTTTTGTTATGTTACAACAAATTTTTTAACATACATTTTTATGCTATAAAAACGATGGAAATCCCGTAACCTCAAACATATAAAGGATCATCAATAAAACTAAGATTGATAGATAAAAAACTGAGGTCAATACTTTTACTTTACCTATTTTATTCAGTTCGACTGTTACAGTAATTTCTGTGTGGAATTATGTTGTTTTAGGATGTTAAGAAAAATATACAGAAAATAGTTATCAGTCTCTAAACTTATTCTATAACTTACATACAAAGAGACAAGTAAATAAACAGTAGAATAAAAATTGATTATGATGCAGTGCTAGCTGCTTTCCTTATAACACAAAGGTCCATCAATTCCAGTGCTAAGGGATACGGTACCTGGTACAGCCTTATAGGTGGATTTTGAGATCAGTTTTATAAAATTTGTTAAAGTAAAATGAATACTGAACAATCCTGACTCTTTAGATGTAATAAAGATAAATATATAACATTCAAAATCATATTTTAAATAATGTTTATTAAAGATGTATATACGGACAGAAGTCTAATAATTAAGAATTGGAAGATTCTTCATTTCTATAAGTCTTTGTTGAAGTATTTTTTCCACTGTGAGATTACATTTGTAATATACTCATATTGTATGAAATACTATGCATGTATATTGATGAAAACATGATAATAAAAATTTCACTTTTTAAACAAAAATATTAAGGAATAAAACAAAGCAATATGACACAGCCCATTTATACTGTTATAGATGACTGCACTGTACAGCAACCAAAAGTATTACAACTAGTCATATTCGAAGTACACAAATACATAACATATATTGCAAGAGTAACTGCCACTAAGGAAGTCAGTTCATTTCTGTCCTTATTTAAGGACTTATGAATGCATTTATATTGAAAATTTTCAGTATTGTTGTTAATAAATTAGTTTTGCGAGAATCATAAATCATAGTTTTTATATTAAAAGCAAAACTGTTGTTATTGTTAAATTTGTTATTAAAAAAATAACAATACCAAAAATAATACATGTATCTATTGCATTTTAATAGTTTGGAGACTCAAATACTGACGATGAGAGCTCTTATTTATTAACAGCAATATTTAACGCTACCATTACATTAATCCTAAAACTGCCAAATAAGTAATAAATAAATACAAACACACCAATAATGCATTTTTTTCAGTGGTTTAATAAGGGGCAAAAGTTGTAATGCTAGGTGTATTTTTATCTCATTGAAATTACTTGACGTAAATAAAAACTTTTCTTCAACGAAAAACGCCATGTTGATTAGGTTGTTTGATTATTTTTCACTAACTACCTGCCGAATGAGTTATCTGTTTCAGAAAACGAGTCTCATATAATCAAACATAACAATAATTTGTTAAGCCTGCAGACCCATTTACAGTTAAAAAAAAAACTACAAAAAAATTTAAAATTCCACTTGATTGCTTTACCGAAAAATAACTTGTTTATATAAAAAAGGCATGTCTTCAATAAATTATAGCCGTTTTTTCTAATAGATGAGGCAATGCTTAAGCAAATCCTGAGCAAGTGGACCCACAAGAAACAATCGCCCATACTTTAGTATACCTTTTGTTAATAGCACCACCCATCGAGTTATTACTTATACAAACGATCCTTCGTCGCCTACAACTCGCTACAGGTTTAGGTCGCATTTAGGTTACTCCACAGAACTCTGTTCTGCTTTAGTTCCGTAATAAAATTATTAAAATTCAACTAACCATAGAATAAACACCCGCAAGCTCAAATCGCAAATCAATCAGTTTAGCTTACTACTAAATAAGTCGATAAACCACAATACATACGTTTCGTAACAAAAGTTCATTGTTTAATATCAGTTTATAATCATCATCTCACTAAGATGCGCTAAATAACGGCTCATACAAATGGCCATTAGTAACAACACTGAAGTTTATTTAGTCAAATAACACATGTAATGCTGCATTCAAAACACTAAGTATTCTTTTGGGCTGACGAAATAGAAAATGATGACAGCTGTGTAGAATCACTTCTCTTTGGAGGAGCCGGTGGTGGACGTTTCTTTGCAGGTTTCGGTACCACTCGCGGCTGAGTTCCGTGTCCATGCATGTTCTCATAAAAAGGCTCTTCTACCGACCCGTAATGTTCCTGTACCCACATGGAGACGCTCGTCTCTTTGTAATCTTCTGATAGTGGATATTCACGAAATCCAAGAACTTCATGTGGGGTGGTAGCTGGTTCTAATTTGCATTTCTGCGCTACTTGCCATTTCTTTCGCATCACTCGCTGCAGATCCTTGAGGAACTCTTTAGGTGGGTTGCTGTTAGATTCCGCTAGTTTCTTGGGTGAGGATAGTCGCGTACTTTCGTTACGTTTCGGCGGTAGAGGTTTTTTAGGGGATAATGGAGCATTTTCTTTAACATTAACAGAGGTCTTTTTATTTTTCTTGTCAGAAAGAGTTGGTAGATCATCAGCGAAATTAACTTTTTTAACGACATTGGTGCGTTCCTTACCCGGTTCAGAGAGTTTCTTTTGTATTGAAGGGCTGCTGAGTTTCTTTGTCTGCAATTCTGCAAGACAGGCACCATAGGCGGAGGTTTGGCCATATATACTCTTATCCGAGTGCAAAGATGAAGTTCTAGAAGCTCCTGAATGAATACTTTCTAAAGATGACTGCTCAGAGTTTCTAGAAACGCGAGACTGGCCAGCCCTTACCGTTTGCTCGATTTGTTGAGCTGTAAGTTGGTTAACAATATCGTGAACTCGCCCTGAATTTGCTTCCATGGTATGTTCAGGGGGAGGAGGGGGAAGACTAAGCTGTGATCCGCTTAGGTCTTCCATTGGATCTAAAGGCGGTGGCGGCGGTGGGAGTGAATCTAAACTGAGGGTTGAGCAGAACATACCCACTGCTTTTTCAGGTGGTGGAGGCAGTAACTCTTCTGGGTTGCTAACTTCTGGCCTTTGAATTGTATCATATATCGGAGTGTAGCCATACAGGGAGGAAGAAGGCTCGATAGTGGGTCGATAAATATCGTGTGGAATACTTTGGTAGTGTTCATAAGATGAATCATTTCGAGGGGGCGTAACACTACGGTTAGGTACAGTTAGGTTTAAATGGCTGCCGTTAGTTGTACTGTACACTGCACTTTCAGCTGATTCTGGAAAGTAAGGAAAATTATGTATTAAATTACACTGATAAATATAATTCAATCAATACTGGTACATATACATGCTTTTATGCGCCTACCCAGTAGAGAAAACACCAGCAGACTGAAATGATAACATAGTACACCTATTGCTCAAAGAAAATATTTTCTTTAAAACGAGTATAATTCGTAATAACCCTTTGCACTCAAGACCTTTTTCGCTTGTGTGAACGAGCAACTCGAGACGATTTTGACCAAATCAAGAAAACATTTTACAAGTACTTTAAAATCAGTTATAAACAAACAACCGTATCAAATAATAATATTTCCCAATTTTATTTAGAATCATATCGAAAACAACTGAAATTCATAAATATTACACTCTGTTATAAGTTTTTGTGTGATCTAATAAAACAATACTCAAAATGCACCCTAGTTTTATTACGCGTATCACAGTAGTCCTCTTTTTGTCCTTTCAGTACAATGTGAAGTTTCCCATTTAGTTGGATTTCATCGCATCGTGACATAGACGTTTACTCACGATGTTGGCTATATGATTCTCTCAATTGCTCGTCAGGTCAGGTCGATTTTCGAAATCGCAAAGGGTTGAGAGGCTTTTCCCCTTTTTTAACTTTGTCGACATTCCTGTAATACTGTTAGTAGTCAAACAAGTGATAATCCTTTTATCTTTCCTCTCTTAAAGTGTTATCGCGTCGATGCGCAACCATGAATTTTTTCGAAACATCAGGCTTCTTTATTTCCTTTGTCAATTCTGTTTTGTTCTTTAAGATATTTTCGGTGATATTGCATTTCAATTTGGCCAATTCCTAGGCTAAGATGTAACTCGTATAGTACCCATCACAGTACATGTGACAACATCACTTTGTATAAGTGTATCGGAATTCTTGGTGAGACAGGTAACTCGGGTTTGATTAAGAGCTTTGTTGTAAGTGATTCATAATATGTCAAAATGCAGCAAATGTAGCTAGTATTCGAGTCACCTAGAGAATAAACTCTGATACCCTATTTTGATGGTTTCTGCAGGTTATATAGTAGGAAAATATTATAAAATAATTCAAGTACAGAATTCATAGTCACAAAAGCAACTTACTCATTGTAGGCATGTTTTGGGAGCCGCATTGATT
>DWIB01000274.1:0-11325 GCA_018248155.1 Cressida cressida
ACGCTGCGCAGCCTGCCCGTGTCCTCGACGGAGCCTCTGACGACAGCGCGCCTGTGCGTGGCAGGACGCGGACCTCCTCCTCGTTGCAGCGTTGTTACTGTACCGGAACCATCGCCCGGCGTGCTGCTTTGGCCCTCGTTCCACAACGGAGTGGCATCCGGGCTTGCCCTCGTCCCTGTCGGCGGCGCGACCATACACCACAGCTGGGTCATGTACAACAAGCCACGGGTAAGTGTAGCATATGCTTTTCCATAGTGCCTAAATTTTATTCTTCTATGGAAATAAGTGTATGCTTAAAGAGCTGAGCTTGTGCAGGGCGCACAGGAGATGTCGCCGGAACATGCCGGATTCCTACTCGCGTTGGGACTGAACGGGCACCTGCGCGATATGCCTTTCATGAACATTTATGAGTATCTCGTCAAGTGTAACGAGATGATCAGCGTGGGCTTGCTGCTTGGCCTGGCTGCTACCTATAGGGGTAAGTGCGCTCATTCGTGATTTCAACATGATGTAATGAAAACGAGAACTGACTTATATTGTATTAAAGCTTTAATGCTGTATGTGTGGTCATCATCATTATGAGCTGACACATGCCTACTGCTGGATGTAGGTTCGGTTTCGGTTTGTGGTCGGTGGTCGCCACTCGAGAATGTTATTGCCGGCTAGGCCATTCGTGGAGATCTCCGATGACACGTGCACGTGTGGATATAAATTGCAAGCACCTTGAGAAAAAATTGCCATCCTCTGAATATTGTTAGCAAGCTTACCTGGATTTAGGGCTAAGCTAAATTCCGTCATAGTGGAGTAATGGCATTTGGCTGTTTCGTACCATGTTAGTTCAGAGGTTGGTGTGAACAGCTGTTGCAAATAACTAAAACTCTAAACCATCGATCAACAACCCGCGGCCGGGGGCCGTATGCGGCCCGCCATTCGAATCTGAAATAAGTTTATTTTATTGATATTGAAACTAACGAAATTCTTAATTTAATGAATGGACCAAGTTTTTATAACGACAACGGGCTCTTAATACTTAGATACACGAGCTGTAAACCAATCGTTAACCAAGAAGACATAAGCAGTTTGTTTCTTGCAACATGATTAGTTAGACTAGTAAGCCCTTAACTAACGATTCTCATGTTTTTGAAAGGACGTGAAAGCAATATTATTATTAAAAACAGTTATATGGAACAGAAATTGTTGAAATACAATCTAATAAATCAAAGAGCACATGGTAATGATAAAGTAAAACTATGCATCTCAGCCACGACTGAATAAAGTGTTAAAAAGAAAGTTACTTTATGTGTGGCCTGCCAAGTATTTCTAGAATTTAAATTAATCGTGTAATCAAAAAGTTTGCTCACCTCTGGTCTAAACCTATTCTATTCTAGTTGTTTGGTTTATGAAAAAGGAATCTCATTTTGTATTTACAAACTATGCAGGGAAAATTATATTTAAATATTAATTGTTGATCACAGGCACTATGGACGTGCAAGCAACGAAGATGATGAGCATTCACTTGGAACCGCTTCTGCCTCCCACCTCCATTGAACTGGATATCCAGCAAAACATCCTGGTGGCAGCATTGCTGGGCGTAGGGCTACTATACCAGGACACATGCCACGCACACTATGCACAGATCTTGCTCAATGAGATCGGTGAGTTGAGCTTCATATTTACAGATCTAAATAAGTTTGCCCTGTTCTATGTCCTATTGCCCTACTCAGTGAGTAATCTCATTTTTTAAAAATTATTACAGCAGCACTGATGACAGCTTTATAGTATTCTGAGGAAAAAGCTTTACATCTCGCCGCCAAATAAGTTATAGGAAACAAAAACAGATTCTAGTTAACTTTTGGTTATTGATAAAATTTGAGTGAGTTTGTTCTAGTTAATGAAATTGACAATCAGGTAAGCCGGCCGGCGCTGAGCAGGAGAGCTGCGTGGAGCGCGAAGGCTACGCGCTGGCGGCGGGACTTGCACTGGGACTGGTGTGCGTAGGCGCAGGACATTCTGCCCCCGCACACATCGCACTGCAGTTGCGCGCATACGTACTCGGCAGCGACCGGCACGGGAGCGGTGCGTACGACGCAAACTTGTACCAACAAAAGACATTTATAACGTTAACCATTTCTACGTTTGGACCTTATAGTAGCGTACCCATTTATTTTAAAGTAATTGGCCTAGTTTGTTTTCATGTCCATGTATGTAAACATCTAAACATTAAACTTTGATGTAAATTGTTTTGCTTATACAATCTGTTGAAACTCTTCGCCCACACAATTACAAAAACTCGTGCTTACTAAGTATTACTTTATTTCCGCAGTAACCACATTTATACACAATACATGTTAAAGACAGTGTTAGTTTCCATGTACAGAACATATATTACAAATGTAGATAAGTAGGAATTCTTATATTACACTTAACACAATCAACCCTGCTTAAGTAAGATAAGTATTATAACTATTGAACAGAAACAGACATTGCTCTAATAGAAATAAGTTAAATAAGTTGTATATATAGAGTAGTTCTTTTAGAGATTGTAGGTCATTATTACCAGAGACCGTCTAGGGAGTACCACCACAGTGACTATTTGTACCGCCAAACAGAAGTGCGCAAACATTACTACGTACCGGCTTGAAGTGTGCTGTGATTAGTGAAATTACAATCGTAACGTGATTTAACATCTTACGTGCCATAATGGCGGGCGCAATGTGGTTGTGTATGTACCATTCTAACTTATGCTACATTGTTATGCGTGAGCGTATTATTGCACACGACAAGACGGGGGTTGGCAGTGTACGAAAAAATACAAGCCGATGGTGCTGACAGATACATCGCATGTTCTTTGTTTTTTAATGTCTTTATTATCTGTGCTCAGCTGAGCGCGATGGCGGCGGCGTGAACGTGGATGTGACGGCTCCGGGATCGACGCTGGCGCTGGGGCTGGTGTACCTGCGTGCCGGCCCATGTGCTGCCGCCTCTTGGCTCGCGCCGCCCGCCACGCCCTACCTGCTGGACTACGTTCGCCCCGACCTGCTCATGTTGCGAGTCGTAGCTAGAGGTGATGATGATTTAGGTTCACTGATAAAGTTCATAGACCAGCTCTGCCCCTTGTACCTTATTTCAGGTGTGGCAGTAAAGTAAATAGAATTGATATACATAATAACAATAATAATTATAGCCTTTTACTCAGTTCGTGCCGTGAGACTGTCTGTTTGCCTTTCGGCAAAGGCTTCCTGTAACTGTTAATATTTCTCCCTGTTTTTCTATGCTTGAGTATGCAGTATATCAGCTGAAGGGTAGTAGTCTTCTCCCACGATGACAAGCCGGCTAAATACCAAACACACTAACCTAGTTATTATTTGCTATCAAATTATGTAACATTGAATTATTTTCAAAATGATTATTTCAAATAACTGCAATCGGGCAATTTTTGTGAACAAACCAATGAAACGAAGAGACTAGTACAGAATAACCTTAAATCATTTTGAAAGTGGTTATGTTAATTTTTTCTAATTTCTAGAAAAATAAAGTTTTAACTCATATGTAAAAATATAATTTTATTTTCGAAAACAATGCATGCTGGGTTTACATAAAAAAAATAGATCAAATTGACCATTAAATACATGATGAACTAGACTACTTTCTAAATAAACGATCGATGTATTACTTTTCAGGTTTGATACTGTGGGATAGTATCGAAGCCTCGGAGGAGTGGGTGGACGCGCAGGTACCTGATACCATTAGGCCATACTGTTTCGTGAAGCCTACTGAAGAGAACATAGACTATGAGGCTATGAAGTGAGAATCTTTTGTGTAAAAAAGCACATATATGATTTAGGCTATCTCAGTCTTAATACAAATATAAAGAATACATTTTAAACATTATGTACACATAGCCAGGCATACTGCAACATAGTGTCAGGAGCCTGCTTTGCGATGGGGCTCCGCTTCGCAGGGTCAGGAGACGAGGACGCACGTGACGTGGTGCTACACTTTGCGTGGCTGTTCCTCGGCGTGAAGCAGCTCGCGGATCTTGTTGGTGTCTCCACGTTGGAGACGTGCATTTGCGTTTGTCTGCTCGCTGCTGGCATGGTAAACACTTGGGTGGTTATCCACCATGTTTATTAAAGCTTGAAATTTCTGAAGCGTTATTTGGCGCATAAATGTGCCAAATAAAATTGAAGTTAAAACCCCAATTCAATCACAGAACACGAAGGTTAACCGTGCTCACCCATAATACTCTTTCTCATGAATATTAATTTTCAGGACATTGTGAAGCTATCATGCTCGATAATTTGCATTATGACGGCGTTATTTAGTCAGATGGATTCAATGAAACCCATTCACTAATTAATCTTAACAACATGTCACTCGATTAGGCAATATGCCAAGAAAGTAGTTACAAAATAGAGTTATAGTAAGGTATTACTGAATTATCTAAATTGTACATGTCTTTTTCAGATAATGAGCGGACGTGGTGATGTGAGTATATTGCGACTGTGCCGCAGACTGCGCGCGCGTCTCCCAGTGCGTCCTGCAGGATCTGCGCCCTCGACCCACGCACCCGCTCTTTCGCACGGCGCCCATGTAATTAATTTTTGGTACATCGGAATATCGATCTTCTTATATCTAGCCTTATATTTTGAGCGAAAAATAAGAGACATATAAACTATTAAAATACCTTCTATGGTCGCTTTCATGATATAATCGGGGGAATCCACAAAAATTAAAGTGTCTCTCGGCTTTGGCGTATCACTAAGTCAGCCATTATGCAGCAATGAAAGTTCATCGATTTATGATAAACATATATGACGCCATTCTTTTATTTTCCATTTTTTAACTTAATTAGATAGTAATAAAAATGGCGAATTGAAAGGTTCTGCTTTACTTATAGATGGCAGTGCACTGCACAATCGGGCTGCTGTTTCTGGCGGGTGGGCGTGGCACTCTTAGCACTTCCAAGACTGCAGTAGCTGCGCTGCTGATCGCTTTTTTCCCTAAATTCCCCATACACAGCAAGGACAACAGGTATATAGATACCAGTTACATTTTGTACCTATTTCTGGGACTGATCTTTATTGTATTGTGGTTTAAAAAGCATAGTCGCTAACAAAATTACTGTAATGACGAAAACAGGGCTTCGCGTTTTGTTTTTAAAACAATACTGATATTTTTTAATTTATACGTAGGCTATGGCTGGAGAATTTTTTAACAAGGTAGAATTCTAGGTGCGATGCAATTAATAAATGTGTCACAAAGCATATGTGTCCTCTAGTATCAATACCCGCCAGATCCATTTTTATCATAAAATAAAATACATCGGTCCCATTGGTCAATTTGGATCTATCGGCGAACGAACCTTAAAGTGCAAAGATCTGGCGGGGCTTGATATCAAAAGCAGTTTTTAACCTAATTCATAAGGTTCATAAGGTATAAAAATGGATCTGGCGGGTATCGGTACTAGACGACACATATGTAAAGGTATTTGATAAAGACCGACTTTATTTAACAAGACGGGATTTTATATAGCTAGTCCAATAATGATCAATGTCATGATCTTTATCATAATTACAGACCCAACATCATTCTTGAGGTATTTTGAGTCCAATAATAATATCCTTGTCATTGTTGAGGTTAGTTTAATAGTAGTAGCAGTAGTAGTTAATGTTTCCAGTTCCTTTGATCCCTGCATTCTGTCTTAATTTATATTCAAGAAGAAAGTGAACAGGATTCTTCTAGATTAGTGCGCTCTGGCACATATAATATATTTCCACTCTCCATCAGGTGGGATCGTAGTCAAGCACTAGCCTATTTTAGTTAAAATAATAATAATTACCTTCACCAATGCTTTGCCGGCGGTGTCTTGCGCAGGTATCATCTGCAGGCGTTCCGGCACCTTTATGTACTAGCGGTAGAGCCACGCCTTATCCTGCCGCGAGATCTGGACACTGGGAAGCTGTGCTACGCACATCTCGAGGTGCTTGTTCGTTTAATTTCTTATAATTGCGTATTCAAAACAAACTGAAGGTTTTACACCAAACACAAATGTTTAAAAACGATGTTCGATCTACGAATATACCTTCCATTTTAGTTTCTTAGATCTCTCGTATAATCTGAGACCACCTGCCGTTGCAGGTAGTGGACCTGCAAGGTGTAGTGAAGCGGGTGAAGGCGCCATGCATAATCCCAGAGCTTGATAAGCTGCGCGAGGTAAAGATCAATGATCCGCGCTACTGGCCCATCGTGTTTCACAGAGACCAGAACTGGGACCAGCTCAAGTAAGTATTTTATTTCGATTTTAGTTTTTGAACAAAACTCGTAGTCAATCTTTATCCTTTTTTCAGGACATTTCTGGACTACACGTGGTGTATCGACATCAAACAGCGCGCCGGCTGCCTCTCATATGTATCGGATCCGCTGGGCTTTCATACGATCAACGCGCAGACTCTTACCGTCGACAAGACGAACGTTTGGCTCGCGACACCCGAGAACATAGAACTGTTCACTAACGACGACAAAGTGCACAGCTTCGTAAAACACTACCTACAATCTGAAGGAGTAAGTGCAGTTGCAAGTGGAGGAAGCGGTGGAGACGGCGGGGAGGGCGGAAGAGGAGTTGGGAGCGGCGTCTGCGCAGACTGTCTGCTGATGAGCAGAAGGCGAGGCGCTCGTGGCGAGGGCGTGTCGCGCCAATGCTGCTGCCGACGCAACAATCGCGAAGAACAGGAGCATGTTCAGGCGTTGGGTATGGTGACGCACGAGTGCCTCGTGCGCGACGCACTCTGTGTATTACCTATTTGGACAGCCTTTCTCAAGGTGAGTCCCAATTATATCGACTGAAATAAAGATACAGCTTAATGTTCCTGATTTAATGAAAACATTGCAAGACATAAAAATAAATTTAGTTAAGTTAGTATAGTATTTATAATACTATACTATTCTAACAGGTAGGTCTTTGTTTCCGGAGACTGTCTAGGGACCAGACCACCGCAGCGCCTATTTTCTGCCACCAATCAGTATGGCGCAAAAAACGTTACTGTTCCGGTGTTAGTGAAGAATTTAATAAAATAATGCTGCATATATTTCTGTCGGCTGCGTCCGCGCCGCGGGGGCTTTTACAAAGAGTTCAGCAGCATAAAAGGGATCTAAAAATATTAATCAATATTTAAAGTCGTAGATATGTAACAAGATTAACGTCTCGCTCGTCTCCTCGCTTACAAAAAAATATTTAAAAATAAAGCTGCTGGAAAAAGCACAAGTACATGTTTTGTATTTAAAGTAATTTGCAGGTAATTATACATTATTGCAGGTAATCAAAACAATGAAGAGCGAGCCCTCGTCATACCACGTCTGGCAAGTGAAGCTTCTGCTGTCACAGGTGGAAAGGCAGAATCGACTGCTCTCGTCGGAGATGCGTGTGGACGGCGAGGAGGCATCCGGAGAGCTGCTTATTTCCGTAGAGTTCACGTTGGCATTGAAGCAGCGTGTAGCGGCTGCGTTTGATGCGTGGCAGCCGCGGCTCGCGCCGCTGCTTCGTAAGTACGTGGGCGTGGGCAGCGGACGCCGCAGAGACGATGCACGGGCCCAGCTCGCGGCGTACGTGCTCTACAACGAGCTGTGGGGCGCACGCGGCGGCGCGTTGGCGGGGGCGGGGGCGGAGCGCGGCGCGCCGGCCGCTGCTGCGGTGGTGTGTGCGCGCGGGGCGGGGGCAACACTCTCGGCGAGTGCGGCGGCGGTGCTCGCGCCGCTGCTCAGCTGATGGCGGCCGACGCGCGCGTGCACGCGCAATAGGCGGTAATGCCTCACCTTGGGCTAACCCGTTATGAACTTTCCATTTAGTAAGGAGCAATGGAAGTAAAAGTGCTCTAAGTACAAGCAAGCTATCTAAAGTTTAATACACTGCGCATCGATTAACCCATTTGTACCCGTAAGTGAATAAGAATGCTACCGAAGACTCACTTACCCCCAAGCGCGCTATGACTGACGTAAGAAAACATTCTGTAATATTTCAAAAACGATCGAACTATAAAGTCATCTGTGAATAATTCAATATCAATCTACAATGACCAACTTTTTCCCATGCGATGAATGGTCCAACGGCAACAAAAGTAAAGAAAACAACTAAGCGTCGCATTAAAATTTATCTAAATCACACAGATGAGAAAGTGTTTGTAAGTGATATACGCGATGTACCGTTCTGTATCCACCAATCTAAAAGTAATAATGTTAATGAAAAAAAAACGCAGCATTTATTTTAAGTTTGTTTACGATTAATGCACATAATTTCTAAATAAAACCGAAAGTAAAGGACACTTAAATGCGCGGTGATATGAGCCGCCTCGTCATAAAGATTGAGATTGGTCGTCTTTATAGAGTGTGGATGCAAATGGATTAAATCTCCTCGGGAGGAATTGTGACCCATTACAGTAGTGATGTTGGAGACAGCAAGGAATACATAATGCTCTACAATAATAAGCGTGATGTAGTTCAGCAGAGTTTATAAATTTATTGGACTTAAAAATTTTAAGGTTTTCCTGTTTTAAAATATTAAACATAAACTACACAAATTGTTTAATCAGCATAAAGTATTTATATATACTACTGTGCACACTGCTTGCGGTCAACTGCATGAAGTATGAAGACCGCGCATTGTATGTTGCTTGGGTGTGTAGTGCGATAAGAGAAAAACAAAAAAATTCAGTTATTTCTATCCTTAAAAAAAACTGAATGGTACATAAAAAGGAAAGAAAAAATTTAACTAAAGATGCGCAGTTTTTGAAATGGTTCTTCAATTCACGACGTGTTAAATTAAATAATATAAGAATTTATTTTACAAATAAAACGTTTATAATAATTGTCAGATGTTTCATTATTATTAAGTAATCAAGACAGGGACCACAGCGCTAGGTGTATTCATCTACGGTCCGCGTGTTATTTGTATTAGCTGAAAAGGACTGCAATAACTTTTTATTAATAATATATTGTAATTTGATATTGAAATTGGAGGTGAATAAAAGTAATATGTTGCTGATTAGTTTAGCAGTGACTACTGCCACACGAAATTAGGGGTGGCTTGATGAGTCAATTGTGCGTGTTGTTTGTCGAGGCCAGAAGCAGACCTGGTTTTGAACCCTTTGAACTTATCAATGACCTTACCGACTGAAACGGTTTGAGGGAATGATTCTAATGGTGAGTGGGCCCACTGGTGCCTTAAAGAGGAGTACATTGGCGCTTCAAGCTATCAGATAAGACAATTTGAATTCCCTTTATCGTCGACGTAAAACAAGTATACTAGTCATAGGCTTCTGCTTTTATTTAAACAGATTCATCGCGAGCCAGACGCCAAAAGATGTCACTCAAAGACTTCGGGTTGCAGAGCAGCTTTTCCCACCCATCCATCTTAATTCGAATATACAAATTTTTTACCACTTTTATTTGGATTTGCAGGCGGCAGTCTTGTCATGTTATCCTCTAATATCATGTTTTTATTCTAATCAGGCATCGAATTTCCACTGGAAGGGACTCGAATGGGTGGCTCATGTTAGGTACTGTACATTCTTCGACAGCTGTGACGGATTGTGAAGAGTTATACAGTGCAAAGTAGAATATAAAATATTTACATAAGCGTGCCTCCTTTACGGTCAGTTAACTTATGGTTATATGATAGTTTGAGATTTTTGGATAACGATCTGCGATGGGTTGGTGAGAAGTATTTCTTGTATGACTATGACATCACTATCGTGATTATTATAATGAATATACTTTTCTCTACCATCCAAGACTGGGTATAACCAGCATTGAAATAAGCAAAGCAGAGGTTATAGTTAGTTATATTGAATATAGGATGGGCTTCAAATAACATATTTATTATAAAAATGTGAATAGGATAGATATCCTGTTCATATTTTATACGTCTAATCGTCCTGATTATTTAAAGATATGAGAAGAGAGAATTTGATTGATTGAGCCTTACAGTGATTTCACGTTTTTGATTACTTGACGATATTGAATCTGTTTACCATATAATCACATACGAGTACATACATCCGTAGCATTACTTTGATAAATAACTGATAAACGGACACAAATTGATAATTGGGTTTTAACAAGTAAAAGAAACTTTTATGCAACATTATGTAGTAGCCGCCAACGATATGTTGAGCACATAGTTGTATTAATTTAAACTAGCCATACAGTTGCCGAGTATTGATATAATGCCTTTAGAATAATATCGCATAGCATAAATGCATTTAGCAACAAACAAGTAATCTAGGAGAAAGTTGATGAATGTTTCCTTATGCAAAACAGAATTAGTCTTTGCATGATATAAGACAAAAGTGTCCAATATATACCTGCTTAATTTATTTTTTAATTTCAGAAAAAATCGTTTTCCATTAGTGTAAACTTTCTATATATATTTAAAAGTATTCATAAAACTTTTCTTCGCACTACGGTTTGATTGATCATTGTAGATAAACAAATAAAATGATTACATTCCAAATGTGCAGGAATACCTACAACATACACAAAATCATTACTTAGTTTACCGTATTTCTTTATCTACTGTAAGATTATTTATGCAATTAATCATATTTATCTAAATAATTAGTTGCTTATCACCATCGGTATATTAGTATGTAGCCGATGCACAGGTTCAGTGTTGGGAAATTATAACATGGCGTACAAAGTTGGGATTCTGCTGATAACGCTCCTTGTGGGGAGCTTCGGTGAGTATGCCATTGTGACCCTCTTAATTAATTTCCTTTTTAATAAACTAAAATAGTAACGATAAGAAATCATGGGCAATGTTTAATTGTACAAAAGATTATTTGAAATGTGACATGATGTATATAATAACAGTTATCTCTTTATATCCTTAAAATTTCTCCGAAACCGTTTATATATCTAACATGCGCTAATATTTAGCATAATGTCCTTATGATATAGGTAAACATTATATCAAGTACAGTAAATTAATAGCAATATCACCTTGCTAGAGTATGTATATCAAGTTTCATTTATAAAGACCCATCTGAAATATTAATCGATCCCTTGCAACAATGTGTTACCCAGCCAAATGTTCCTGTAGCTTTGCCGAAACCGGCAGAAGATGACGTGTCCCACTTGTACGGCCACTCGGACCCCACGGGCAGGATCGTCGGCGGCAGTCCTGCGGGTGTCGTGCCCTACATGGTGGCGCTGTCCAGCGGGCTGCTGGTGCGCAACTTCCTCTGCGGCGGCTCCTTGGTCAGCAACCGCATGATCCTGACGGCGGCGCACTGCATTAATGCAGTGTTCTCCGGTGGTTCCCTTTCCAGG
>DWIB01000275.1:0-11316 GCA_018248155.1 Cressida cressida
TTTAAGGTACTATTTACATTTAGATCAGGACTAGAGATGGAGTGTATGATATCGGCGAGCTGGGAGTCATCAACAGGTTGCGAATGCTGCGAAGGCTGTGGATGCTGCGCGGATACCATACGATGCGGCGCAATGTGGCGGGGCGGTGACATAGTCACCATACTGCGGAGAATGTTAAACATATTATTATTTAATGCTGTTAAAGAAAATAAACAATTACTATCTCTAAATGACAAAATTTAAGACGATTGTCTTCTTCGAGCAACCTCTAAATTTGTTTTTTAACACACCAAGATACCACCTAAAGCCTATATTTAATGCACTTCTAACGGTTTCGGTTTAGATTGAATATATATTTTTTAATTAAATAAGCGACAAGACGCGCGAGACATTAACCTGATGATAAATGATATGTGCGCCCATAACAATGTGGCTGTAGTCAGAATGGTAAATAATCACATTACGCCCGTCACTCTGGAACAAGTTGTTAAGTCCCGTTATCCCAGTAATTTCACTGGCTACAGCACCCTTCAGACTGGAACACAGTAATTTCTGTAAACCAATGTTTAGCGGCAGAAATAGGCGCTGCGGTGATACCTCACTAGACGGTCTCTGAAAACAAAGACCACATCCCAAGTTTTATAACTCATCGTAGCTTACGGTGTACGCTGGGGCGCGGCGGGGGCCGTCACTGGCTCATCCAGGAACTTGAGATCAATTTCTGAAAGCTCAGGAGCCCGCGATACATGCACCACCGCATCCAACTGTGCAATCAACTCTGGATCCAGCCCGAATGGACCGGTAACAACACGCGGAGTGGCCGGTATTCTGTAGACAATACAAATTTTTATTTATACATCTTCAAGTAGAAATAAACATCTTTTACAATTATTTTATTCCTTGAAGCGGTAAGCAGGTCACACAGGATATAACGTTACACATGTCTATAACAATGCGGCGTTAGTAACAATATTAAACAGCACTGATACGTACGGTTGTGGAACAGGAGGCGGAGGTGGTTCCTCAATCTCTTCCTCTTCATATTCAGCTACTGGCACTGAATCGACTGATATCACTCGTTTTGGTGGTTCCTCCTTAAGGATCACAAGTTTTTTTTAGTTAGGTTTTATTAACCTTACATGGAAAGCAGTGAAAATTATAGAAACAAGAAATTAAATAGAATTCCTCTATAGCATAAATTATATTACCGTAAAGAAATTTATGGAAATCAGTTTTGTCAAAGTAAAGAAATTGTATATACCTCAACAACAGGTATTGGACGGCCGGAAGCAGAAAGAGGTACAACCATGGACCTTCTCTCTTCCGCGCTACGATTCTTGCTCGCACGTTTAATTCTCTCTTCAAGCAGCGAAAGTTCCTTATCAGAAATCTGTAAACCAATCCGTATAGGAATTTTTGACTTTGCTGTATATGTGAACCGTCTCTTCTTTTTTTGGTACTTTTCATACATTTTGCAAGTGTATCAATAAACTATAACCTTGAAATGATAGCGCCACTTTATCGTGTTTCTAAAGACGTATTTTATAATCAACTAATACAACTGAAAATGGTCGACAATAATATTCTAAAAGATAATTTATTATCAATTAAATGCTATCTTAATAATACATTAAAATAGTAGGGATCAATTTAGTGATAATATGCAGATAAAATGATAATGAAAACCTTCAATTGAAAAACTAGATAGAAGTAAGCACTATTGTATAATAAAAATTTACACACAATGTACGTTAGTAAACGAACAGGTTGAACGACTGTTAGCTTAAGGATGAAGGACGAAATATGATGTTCTTTAAGGACATTTTATATCCATTACTACACCGCATTGCCGGCAAATAAATGGCTTTGACACTCCTCGTAAAGGAAAACTTTTAAATCCTAGTTGAGAGAACATTTTGAGAGAGCTGTTAATTTATTTAAACCAAAAATAAAAAGGCCGACACACTACAAAAAATATCTATAAATCATATTATCCTTAACTGAACATCACGTGCCAGTGTTGTCTAATAAGCATTAACTAGGCTTCAGGTTAAAGCTATTTTTTTAGAATAAGAACACAAGTAATTCTATTATGATTATTTATAATCTAATTAAGGAAAGACCTGCTTAGATCTCGATAAATATATCTGTAATTGAATATGTCTTGCTCACGTGACTTTAATCTTTGTCTGACGCTCTTTGGGCTATATTTGTTAAACTACCTATTACTGTAGGTCTAAGAATAAAACAAATGTAAAATACTTAAATGGATTAGGCAGACCCAGAATTTAACTATAGTCTGAAAATATAAACAAACTTTTTGAGTAAACTAGAAATTACACACATCAAGTATATTGTGTTTGATGACAGCTCCTTTCAAGAGTTTAAGTAATAGAATCAATATGTGGTATTTATTAACCCACTTGCATCATCGCGCGGAATATTCCGCGAACACAACAGTTATGCTTTTTTTTCCTGCTACAATCTCAACTGATAGAAAGTGAGTTTGCAGTACAGCACACCAGTGTAGAAGGAACCTATTCACTCTCCTCTTGAAAATGTTGGTGATAGAAGTCTTCGAGGCTCATGGAATATTCCGCGCAAAGAGGTTTAATTGTAAAAGTATGACATATAAATTACAAAGTATTCTTTAGTTCAACAGCATAGTTTAAAATTGTATAAGAGCCCATATTTCCTGTCTATGTAAGTATACAATAATGTAAAACCTAATACATTTTCATAAATGGATATCTAAAACTTCAATGTAAATCTTAATTTTAATTATTGATAGGATAAAGACTAGACTTCTATTCCACTGATGTTAAGTAACAATGTGGCTTAAGCTTTCTGGATCTCAAGTGTTGACAATCCCAAATCAAAGCAGGAGTTCGGTGGTATAAGGTAAGCAGTTAACTGCTACATGACAGTTAATTGGTCAAAAGAGAAGGTAATTAAAACTCGCCTGTCCAATCATCTTGTACACCTTCTCGCCCTCCAAGAAATAGGCACTCGCTACACAGTTGAGAGCAGCGGTCCGCACAGCGTTGTCACGGTCGCCGATATGTCTGGCTAGCTCGCGGTAAGCAGCGTTACCACCAGACGACATTACTGTAGACCCGTAGGTCTCCAACAGGTGACCGATGCATTCTAAGCACTCTAAAATATATTATAATAATTAAAAAATATGGAAAAGATTGTAAACTAACTAGTTACCAAATTGGTAATCAAATGTGATGAATTTGCATGACTATAATAAATTTAATTTCCTCACCTGCTCTTTGTCTTGCATTTTTGGATTTAAGTCCCTCCATAAGATATCCAAATAACTTCGTAACTGAGTACACAACGCAAATTTGTTTGAAGAGAGCCTTCACGCCATTACGTACAGTGTCTTTTGGATCACCAACCTGTTAAAGCGGATTTGAACAGAAATTATAACAGTCTATCAAGATTACATCAAATGTCTGATCAACTAAAAAATATTATATGAAAGTAATATTTCTCAAAATATACAAACCTTTAACACAAGATAAGGTATGAAGCAATTAGCTTCATACTCGGCCATGGTGTAATCGATGTCAATGAGATATTGAAACACCAATGAGAGGTACTCCAAACCTTTCATTATGACCGAAGGATTTGTGTCGAAGAAGCGTAGCGTCAACCATTTGAGTACTAAATCTAGATTAGCTGTGAGAGCTGAACCATTCTCGTGTAGATCATCAGACAATGATTCTATTGCTTTTAAATGATACCTACAAAAGATAACAAGACAATTGAATAACATTCAGGAAATGATACAGTAAAACAAACAAACATTTTTTATTTTTGACCTCAACTTCAAACGATATTTTATGACAATGAAGCTGTAAATAGAAAAGCATGCTTGCTCAGAACACGTTCTGGCTCTAAACTCTTAAATGTTATCAGACCTGATCCAGCCGTTTTTTAAGGCAGCAAACATACGAGTACAATATAAACGTGGAAAAAATACATACTAAATACAATACATGATTTATACATGCCTGAAGTCACTGTGAAACATGTTGGTGACTAGTTGCTTGTTAAGACCCGCACTCGCCATTTGCTCTTTTAGCAAATCGAAGAACTCCTCGCGTGGAGTTGTAAAGTTCCATTTTAAAACTGAAATAAGATTAACATTTCAAAATTATAAGCCAAACTTGATGGCTTAGATTTCACAGCTCCAACAGTTCACACATCTCTTAGGTATGGGACAAAAACACTGAAGCATTAGATAACCAAAAACATGACAAGGAGGCAGATATGTTCTGAAAATACCTTTATTTGATATATGACAATGACCAAACCAATTGGTCAGGGTGGTAGATCAATAACTGACTCTCACCTCACAAAAGGCCTTCAATCGTAGCAGTGAACAATAAGGAGGCTATTTATCATTTAATATCTTAAGTAAATCTATAAATTTAAATGAGCAATCAGTAAATACAATCTGATTGTATATTTTAACAGTACCTTTTAATTTTTGGTCATCAATAATCCTTTGGTTTTTAGAATTATTGTTGGGTAACAGAGGAGTGCAATCCTCGTCTTCCTTTTTGCCTCTACTTGTTGCTGAAGAAGGTTTAACAGGGCCCTGTGAAGTTTTTAGCAAAATATATAGAGCCAAACATGGTTTAATATGGAATGGGTTAACCACACTCAATGTCAATTTGTTATTATGTAGATAGTGTGGATGGATGGGACTTAACATATGAAGGGTTTATTATGAAGATTCTTCATCACATTAACCACCAAAATCAAGCGCGAAGAACAGTGTGTAATAATGAGTGTTCATAGTTATAAAAATTGCTGGATTAACAAGGCTTTGAGACTTAACCAATTCAATACAAGTGTCCATTGTAGTCGACCGCCACAGATCAATGAGTAAGTCGAGAGCATCAACTATATTCAATAGCAAAAATATTACCTTTCATTTTTTTTATTCATCATGCGGTTTTCATTTATTAGTATTATGCGGCATTATTTCATCTTTTGTTATTATGTTTTTTTTTTAGGTTTCTTTATTATTTTACAAAACAGTGTAAATTTAATAAACATACAATTTTGTTATCAGTAATATAGGGATTTTGAGATCCGAATTTCATAATACCTTTCCTTTAACCGGCTGTGATCCTTTCTTTTCAGAATCCTTCTTTTGTGCGCCTGCAGATTTGACGCCGCGCGGTTCTTCTTTCTTGCTTTTAGTCGGCAGAGGTTGTACGGGAAGGTTGGGTCTCGCTTTGTCTAATGCTGCTTGAACTACGGTCTTTGAGCCAGCCTACAAAAAATGTAAAATGAAACAATAAGAATATTTCTGCTTCAGAACTAAATGTGTTAATAAGTTAATAGGAGAGTCAGAGTCCAGAATTGCACAATTTGATACCACCGTCATCTTTCTACCATCGAAGTATAGACACACGGCCCACATTGTTGATATTCCGCATAAGGACGAAACTTTTCGCCTCGTCCTTTAAAATATGTACATCGAGGGTATAGAGCAGTCTGTCAGCGTCAGAATTTCCGTCCAGTTATAAATGTGGGAGTCTGGAGAGTGAATAGGATCATTCTAGACTAGTGCACTCTACCACATACATTACATCTCCACTTTCTATCAGGTGGGATAGTAGTCAAGCTAGCCTATTTTATTTAAAGTCATTTTCATATTCAATAGAGGCCTAACATATTAATTAAAAAATATTGCTGCAGTGTGATTACCTTGAGTTTGTCGACCTGCTTATGCATTTGTTCATATCCAAGGTGCAACATGAAAGGCAGTACACAGTCTGCGGCTGCTTTGCGTACGTCCGCTGCTCGATCCTCAACGCATGCGAACAGCAATGGCACACACAGCGATAGCTCTTCACGAGGAAATGACTTCAGGGGCACTAAAAGTCATGTCAAATAACATCATAACGCATTAACACAAAGTGAAATTTAGGGTCAAGTATCAGCACATTTAAACTTACGACAAAAAAAAAACATTAACAATAAGATCTGGATTACAGATTTTTAAAAAGTAAATAACTTTTAAATCTAAATTAAGTAAATAACATGAATATGAAAGAATCTGTACCATTAGGAAGATGATCGGCCAGCCATTGTAATAATGTTGCTCTAAGAACGGGCGAACCAGATTTGAGCGCATCAAACACCATTTCACCCTCAAAAGGAGACTGAGGGCCAGCTTCTTTACACCAGGTCTCTACGCATGATACAGCTGCTGTGCGGATCCATTGCTTGCTGTCACCAAAGGCTGTATATTTAAAAAAATACATTAATTTTCATTGAGATTTCTTCACTTCAACTATAACATTATTTATCTTTCGGATAGTCTATTTTAAAGTTATTTATATAGTATACCTTCTAGTTGACATGAAATATTTTATCGTTTCTGTCACTGGAAGTTTGAGTTTAGCAAGAATTCAACTTGTGGTTCTTCCAGTTGTCTACCTTAAAATATTATCCTTCATATCTTATTAACATTCATAATGAATAATAAATAAGTACCTTGGAAGAAAGATGGGAAGAAAGTTCGCACATGCTGTTTAGATTTAACCCCCATAGCTGTGGCGAGGGATTCACAGATGTGTAAGGCGCTTTGGGCGAGTTTTGAATTCGAATCCAACAGCCTCGCAGCTAGAGCTGGTGGTAATTCGCCTAGCGAAGACTTTATAGGCGAGGAGTTTGTAATGATCGCTTTCAATTTGTCCAGAGCTTCATTTCGCACCTAAAAAAATATTTATGAACCTTTTAATCCAAATTTGAGGAAGCAATAAAGTGAGCAAGACAATGCACCCTACACTAAATGATATCTTTACGCATAACATTGGTGTTAGAGAAATATTAACGCAGCTTCGTATTTACATATCATTCATATTACATATACCAGTTCATTTGTGTGTGAGCGAGTGTAGTGTACATTTATAGCATATCAAAATATGAGCATATCTATGTTATATCTTAATAACTATGTAAGTAGCTATACCTTCCAATCCTTGTTATTGAGCTCGCCTATCAGAGCGTCGGTTATAAGCGGTGCGATATCTGTACGCGGTCTGTTGTCCTCCACGACAACCGTTTCTTCTTCAACTGGTTCCTCACACGTCTCTTCAATTTCGTCGCCTACGGAGCCTTTACTAGCGGACTGAAAAAAAAAATTCAACAAATGAACTGATTTCAATATGAAAGGAAAACTTAAGAATTTTATACATAAGCACATTATTTTAATTAAACAAAAAGGTGAAAACTTTGTTATCTATTTTTAACTTACTTTACTAACTCTTCCTGTCTGTCGTGTAGGAGTAGGCGGAGTACTATTGGCGTATTTGTCAAGTTCGAGTGAGATTAGTTGTTTAGTAGCTGCTTTTTCTCCATCAAAGTGATTTATGAGCGATGGCCCCACATACAGTGACAATACTCCAAGGAAATTGACTGTGGAGTTCCGTACATTAGGATTTGTTGCCGAAAGTGCTTTCTTTGAATGTGCAATGATAGATTTAACATTCATTCTGTAACAATGTTGTGTACAAAAAATATCAACACACATGTTAAAACCCAAATTCAATAAAACAATAATTATATAATAAGCAGTAATAGCTAGCTAGTCGATTTTGAGAAACTACCATCCACAAAATCCATAGCAAGTTGCCCCTGCATGGAATACAAATCATGGAGATCTTTTGATACAAGTACTCTTTAGCCTCTGAACTATACAGACAACTAAAATGTATAATACAAAGTAATAATTTACTTACGAAAATCCAAATTCTTTTATAGCACCTGACATCCAGTTAAACATTTCAGATTGAACTTTAGGATTCTTCTGCGAGTCCATGGCATAAGTTAAACCTTCATTGAGGACATGCTCTAATCCACAGCCGTCTGCAAGGGAAGTAAGACACTCTGCCGATATGGACGTACACGAACTTTCACCAAGTTTCGTCACCACGTCTTGTAGGATAAAATCTACGGCTGTCCTAAAAGGATGAACATTTTTTTATATCTCATCATTCAAAGATATCATTACCAATTGACACTGCATTCATCAAATGATCATGATCAAAAAGATCGCAAACAATTAAAGAAATATTTTAAAAATATATCTTAAAGTACTGTACTTACGTTGAAAGGGGGAAATTTTCTGTAATATACTTGCAAACTTCGAGGCGAGCTTTTAATACTTGAACGTTAGTATCTTTGAGGCCAGGTTTCTGGTTAAGGGTGCGGTAAAGGACCTGTGCTGAGGTGTCATCTGAAGTTAATCCTTGAATTGTGGAATGTAGACTTTGCACTGCTGTGAGACGATTCTTCCAATTTTTATCACCCAAGTCTGTCAAATCAAATTCAATAACATTTTTATTGCATTGTCGAAACATGGCGATCATAATAAAAGATTTAGTCAGGCTGGTTTAGACAAATCCTACCCGACTTTAACACATCTCCATCTATTATTAGACAGGGGACTTCCATGTTATATAGCAAGTGGTTAGCCATTACATCACAAGCAGCAGTTAAACTGTTATATAACAAAAATCAATAACCTTTAAGAACATCTTCGGCGAACAGTCTCTCAGCCCTTGCATCGACTTCCTCTTGTGAGAGTTCCTGTTCTCTAGGAGGGCTGGGCTGAGCTTTAGCGGATGTTTTCTTTGGAGGAGGCTTCTTGCTGCCTGTTGCAGGTCGTTTCACAGGTTTTGGTTGGGAAGAACCCGCAGAGGGCTTAGAGTCATCTTTACTAACTGCTGCAGTAGTTTTTGGCTTACTATCTTTTTTAGGTGCTGCTACTTTGACTTTGATTTCAGCCTATAAAGGTAAATTAAATTTAAGGTGTTAATGTACTGTTTGACTTATCCAATTAAGACTTTTTGTCGTAACCATACCTTTTCTGCAAACTCTTTAATTTTTTGCTCTTTCAAATTATCCAGTTTTCCAATATGTGGTGCAATGTTTTTCTCTCCAACCAATTTGGTAGCAGTTCCGAGCGCTTCTGCTGCTGCGTCTCGCACCGCAAGATCTGAAAATTTAAAATGCTTTTGTAAAAATCTATTTCTCTTGTGAAACTGTTTAAATAATTATGTAGTTTGGTAAAATTATAATATATTTTAAAACAAAATAAAAATGATTTTTGAGAAATGCTTTTTAATTTACTAAATACACCTTTTCAAAGATCTCATAAAATATGACATTTTTGATTATAACGATTATTGTCGAAATTACTAAGAAATAGATACCTAATACAATACTGCAAGTATAAGTGTGGATTTAAAGAGATCAACTTTCAAGAAAACTGCTAAAGAAAGTATCTATAAGTTATAAGTTTAAACACGAAAGGTGTACGAAAAAACTAAAACACTTTCTTTTCGATTTATTAGAACATTGACCTATGCGAAACCACCAAACTGGATCGCGTGACCATTGTTTGAGTCACGAATCAATGAACGTTATTCTTACGATATACAGTTAAGTAAATGCAAGTTAAAAATAGAATGATAAAATTTAATACAGACAATAATTTTGACTGTACTACAAAATTGACGTAGCATTCCTTAAAAGATGACTATGTCTAGCAGTGGAACATACTGGGGAGGTACCACTGCGACGCCCATTTCTGCCGCTAAGCAGTGCTGAGTTCTCGTCTGAAGGGCCAACAACTGTAGCCAGTTAAATTACTCGGGTAAAACGGGACTTAATCTAAAAATAGCTTCTCTTGTCCCAGAGCAATAGGCGACCATCAGATTAACATCTCGCTTGTCTCGTCGTAAAAAAGTCCATTTAATTTGTATTACTTAAACTAAAATAAATTACCCACCTGCACTCTCCAGTAGTTTAACTAATCCAGCTACATATACTTTGATGAGTTTCTTGTTAAACGCTGCTGGCTGTGTGTTGCAAAGTGCACGAGCCAGAAAAAGTGCACTCTCTGCCTTTATCGATGGATTCTTATTGTCGAATGCAGCTAACATATCCTCCATTATCGCTTCCAAGTTGGTCTAGACATTGATTAAAACAAAACTATTTTTAGAAATAAATAAATTTCTTACTAGATGTTAATCATCAACTGGGTAATTTCTCATCAATCTTGCTATACTACCATCCTAATGTTGTAAATATGCTAAAATCAAGCATTGCTCTGATTGGGCTTTCAACATGTAAGGGCTAAAATATTCAGACTGAACAAGCTTCATTATCCATAATCTTTTTATCACTTAGTCATAGTTTATTGTAAGTAAAAACTATAATATAAAAAACACAATATCTACTTGCCTGTGGTTAATAGACTTAGTAGTACACAATAATTTATATATTTTTTATCGTAAAAAGATGACATTACTTACGCAAGGATAAATAGCATCAATAGCTTCTCTCAGTGAAGCAACAACGTTGGTCTTCTTCTCCTTGAATTTTTCTAAAATAGCTTGCACACAGGTAGTTGCATATGGCTGGAATTTTCCTCGGAGACCACTCGCAAGCATTCCAAGTAATCTTCCTCCAAGAGCTACTAACATAACATTAGAGTCTTTTGATATAACCTGAAAAAAAAAAACAAAGTTGTAGTAAGCAATCATGTGTTTTTTAAATAGTAAAAACATTGTTTCGCCATGAAAGGGTCTTTAGTAACATATGAAAGTTATTTTAAATTAAAACGTAACAAATAAGTAATTTATTCATCACCTTTTTCAGTGCTCTGACTAATTCTGCATAGTCACCAGGTTCTAATTTAGGTGCAGTCTTCAACAACTCCTCTAATGAGTCAAGTGCTTCTTTACGTTCTTTCCATTTACTGGCATTAAGTTTATTGTAAAAGTCTTTTGGCAATTTTGATAGAATTTCCACAGGATCAAATAAGTCATAAGGGTCCATGTCCGCAGATTCTCCGCGACATGTGTCTGCATCTTCATCATCGGCTGCACCTATAAATTTTTTTCGTTTAATGTTTATTGGACATGCTATATCCGCCAAGCCAGTTGGCCATTGAGGTGTACAAAGAGCCTTAAGAGAAGTTCTGAAGTAAAACATGTATGTACCAAAAATCATGGAGCATGGAACCTACCATCAATAGCATCTGCAAGCGGTGTATCGCACACTCTATTTTGTTGTGAACGGAGGTATCTTGATGGCTGAGCACCTCCACCAGTACCAAAGGATTCCCTCAACTCTTGCTGTACTACTGCTTGAAGACTTGCTATATGAGGCTCTATTGCTGCTCCAATCCACCTGATGAATGTGAAGTAAAAAATATTAATTATATTTCCCATGTACAGGTTAAATGTATATATATATATATATATATATATA
>DWIB01000276.1:0-11258 GCA_018248155.1 Cressida cressida
TTATTGGTGGCTGTAATTGAAGGACAAAGATGGCGACGGAGCAAGATAAGACGGCAGTTCGGTAGTAGAAAAGGAAGGACAATACCTTATTTGCTGCTACTGGTACTGCCGCAGCGATGCCACCAATTTCTTGTTTGTTGCGTGCGCCTCCTTGTGGGTCAAGCGATCGACTGCTCTTTTCTTACTTCTTTAGCGGGTAGATGCGATATAACAGCAGCGATTCGACGCTGCTGCTTTTGCGATAGAAGGCGCGCCTTATACGCCTAAATATTGTGCTTGAGGGGGAAGGTTAAGGAATGCGGTGCGGAAGAAAAGGACAGCCACCAATCGATAATCGCAATCGAATCGTATAAACGGCGCACAACCACTACCTATCAGCAGAAGCTGCCAATACTTCACACATTCTTTAATAGTAAAACATTCTAGATGTATAGCCTTCTTCCTTTTTTGTTTTTCATAAAAATTTTTGAGTATTATGCTACCGGTTTCTCTTCATTGTTCTCTTGTGATTCTCATCTGTATATGTGGATCGAATGTACATATTTGGATCAAAAAAAGTCAATATTGGATGAGAGCATAATATTTGTTTCATTTCTCCAAATGACTCTTGGCATGCCTTAGTCCAGTTAAAGATTTGTCCTTTTTTAAATGGTTATGTAACACTTCCAACTATACGGCTGTTTATGGTACATACTTATGTTAGAAGTTAATTTTCTCTAAAAATTGTCTCTCATTCTTCCTAGTTTTGGGAGAAAGAAAGATTATTATTGATATTATTTATTGTTTTTCATAACTTTTTATTAATAGTTTAGATTGTTTATAATTTTTTTTTAATTGTGTTCGTTAAAGTTCGGATTGAAGTTTATTACATTTTCAGATTCAATTTCCTCAGACATTTCAATATCTGACTTATTTGTTTCTACAGAAACTACTTCATATTTTAGCATAGGAAAGTTCTGAATAATTTCTACGTTTACATTTTGTTTTAAGAAAAACTCTTTTATACAGTCTAATCCAATTAGGAAATCGTAATTTAAGTGTTCATTGTCTATTACAAAAACATAATTTTTTTTACATTAAAAATCTTCAATAACCTAGAATTTATCAATGGTACGAGTACATTAGAGCCTAAGTCATAGATAACCAAAGACTTCAAAATTTTCATTCAATAACAAATTTACTTTAATTAATGGTGGCACTATTAGTTATTTTGGGACTTCACACAGTAGTTCACATTCTAGTTTTGAATGTTTGTTGATGTGTTTTTTTCTTTATTACTTTTTCCATTTCCTCTATTTTTCAAGAAATGATCTAAAAATTTTAATTCTTTCTTTATTTTTAACTATTTCTAACCATACATATTTTTTTTTTCAAACGTTTCCATCCACTTACATACATTAATACCTTTTCCATCAAATTTTTCAATCACAAATCTGTTAGCTAACTTCTTCATACATTGTTTTTTTTGTTTTGTTGACTCGCAAAAAATTTTACAAAATTTTCACTAAAGTATCCACCTTGCTTTGATATATTTTTTTAAAGTGTTTTCCACCATAGCAAAAGTTTTAGAGGTTTGGACATGACAAGGACTTCTCATGGTCGCATTTTGACGTCCTGATTTTCTTGTTCACCACAGATTAAATAAACATCCATAGTGTAAGTCGCGACCTGTGACTATGAACAGAATATGATGAAATCTTTAAATTAAAGATTTAACAAAATTACATTTTTCTTTAGATACATATTCACACACGAGTATATTCTATAAATTCACTACCTCTGCCGATACAGCCTTGAAATTAACTTTATGTCTGTCATTCTTCAGTCTCGTATTAGCTTTTCATAATTGTGGCATATATGGCATATATATGTTATATGCCATGTTATTTTGCGACTGCAGAGCTCAATGCTCAACTCGAATAAACTAATATTGCACCCACTTCCCGTGGCTCTCCTTCCATGACGCCAACAGTAGGAGTAGCTTGGTTCTCCCGTCTCCTGTCTCCCGTCTGTTTCTCTGTGTCGCCGCCGTACTCATTAGGAAACGTCAAGCGCGCAACTGCAATCAAAAAAATGTTTTCATCGGTGAACCACAAGCTTGCTTCTTACGCGCTCGATCCTTATAAACGATTGTCATCATTGTGTCATCAAGAGTCGGAATGAGCCCGATGACGTTCTTTAAATCTTTTCGATCTAGATGAACGCGCGTCTTACCATCATCGCCCAATTCTTGGAGGCCCATAGGGTGGCCATTTACAAATGTTATAAACTCAAAGTGAAATTATTTGAAAAAATAGCTGTGTGCGAGCGGAGACTGCTGACCTAAAACAGACAACTAATTGAAGCAGAGTGTCAACCAAATAAAGGTGCCGGTGACTTTCCGGTGCCATTCCCAGAAGGCCATGCCACGTGGCGTCGAGCTGCCGGAGCGGTGCTGCTGCGAGCGGTGCCAACGGGTAAAGTAGCATCCGTCGGAGGGCTGCTGCCAGTTGCCAAAGACAAACGACAAAGTACCAGACATTTTGTTTAAACACATATATTTAATAATTTTTCATCAAGAGTTAATTAAAAATTATCTTGCAATTAAAAATAAGCTCTGGTAATGGACAGTATTGAAGATTTTGATTCCGAGAGAAACTTTGTTCCTCGTACTATCCTACGTACGTATCGGTATACTACCGGATTATATAATGGTTTCTTTATTGGTGAGCTATTTAATATGACGAACAAACGACACGCCAGTATCGAACTACTCGGAAAGCGGCAGCGGACTGCGGCGGCGGTTTAAGATGAGAATATAAAGTTATATTAAAAAAATTATGAAAACCTTCTGAAGAGTCGGCTACATGCGGTAACTGATCATGGCAGGGCAAGTGGAAGCCTGTGTAAGTGGTAAACCGGCTCTATTTCCCTATAAAAAATGAGGTCAACAAGTGTACTAAGGTCACCAACGTAGCCAAAAGTATTCAAGTGTAAAGTGCTATTAGGTAGCCAATTCGGATGATTCGCGGGCGGCGGAGCAGCAAATTCTATGAATGGCAATCGCGTACTGTTGATGTAATGCTGGAAGGCCTTGTCTCTAAATGGATCAACGATCTAGAAAAGTTCGCGAGTTTTCGCTGAATGCAAGCAGCGCAAGGCCGATAGCGTGAAAATGCTAAAGGGCGGGCTACCGGCTGATAATACTTGTTTTGTGTCTAACGACATTTTGTAGAACTATCATAGATTTCAAATTACCAAATTTTTGCAGTGTATCTCGTATTTTTTGTCGGAAAGTTAAAATTAATACGCCCGAGGAGTTACGAGCAATCGATTTGTACGTTTAACATGTCGAATAACAATACCGTTTACTTTTTTCGTCGAAGCGACAAAGCGAACAGGACATTCACCCCCAGTAATTGATACGCTTGACATTAAAATTTAGAGTTCATTTAAACGATAGAATACGCTACAACATCGTCATCAAGGATTAGATTTCGATATTCCAGAAAATTCTCTCGCTATTAAAAAAATCCGGGATACTTCATTAACAGGAATAATTGCAGTTCTGTAGGTAGGTCCAAGGCAGTCGGCGTTAGGCAGTACGTGTGACGTGTTCCACTATGAACACGCGCGGCTTCAAATTCACGGCGTTTACATTTTAATTTGCATTTCAGATGGATCGGCGAGTGGCGAGGCCAGTGGCGACGAGCGCCCGCCCTCCGCACCGCCCCCCTCTCACCCCGCGCACCCGGCGCACGCGGCCCACGCCGCCAACGCCGCCAACGCCGCCACCGCCGCAACCGCCGCCACCGCCGCGGTTCTGGTACGTGTATACATTTATACAATACATGAGCGATGACAGTAATGCATCCCGACAGTACGTCGAGGAACAGAGCCACTCGTTTGATTACTCGTTGTTGTGGTTGCAGAGCGCAGCGGGCGCAGGCAACGCGCTGGCGCAACTGCAACACCTGCTGCTCACGCAGCACGGCGCCCATTCGCTGCTGCTGCACACGCAGGTAGGTCTATGAGTTATACTCATACTTCATACGCGCTTCACAATTAGCTGTCGTTCTGATAGTTTTCGCGGTGTAAGCGTCGGCCCCGAGCGCGACCGCACAGACCGCACAATCCACACAGGTTACGCTCTTCATACTCAACACATATTTCTTTAAATTTTGTTCATAAAATACGGTCCCGGGAAGACCTCGTGGCTCCACCTCCGCATTGGACCAATGACCCGACGTTGTCTTGTCGCAGGTGCAGCAGGCGGTGGCGCAGGCCGCAGCACAGCAGCTGCAGCAGCTGCAGGCCCGCGCTGGCATCGCACCGCCCACCTCCGCAGGTTGCTCATATATTCATATCTTCCTCTGAATCCCGTGCGAGTCCCGTGCGAGTCCCGTGCGAGTCCCGTGCGAGTCCCGTGCGAGTCCTGTAAACGCGCTACCGTTTTGCAATTTCCTCCTGCAAGCGCGCTCCGCCATTTACATTTCCTAATTGTACAATTATGCCACATCTAGTAAATCAATTGTTTTTGTGCGTTGATGACCGTGTCGCATATTTTTAAAGCGTGTTATAATCACCACCCTTTAAAAATATGTAATTTTGCTGTTTAAAATATGTAATATATAGCATTTATACTTATTGCATGATTTAATTAATATATTTAAATAAATAAACGGATAGGAATAATATTAATTAATATAAATCCCTTAGGTTGATTTGATCTCATGATCTTTATGAACCTACGGTTCTCTGGAAGAAATACATACTGGAAGAAAGAAATTAATAAATTGTAGTTAGTGGATAGCTGCGCAAGCAAACAAATAGTAGTGAGTTCCCCTTCGAGGGACACTGTGCTATATAATACGGCATGCAGTTACCGGACGCGACGAATGCAATCTTCGAAATTCATTTAAATACAAATTTGTTGATTTAGTCATTCAGGCAATCTTTTGGACTCGTGTATTGCTTATTATCCTTTCGTATATTGTCGGTGGTTGTCCTTTCGAAAAAGGATTAAAGTGTTTGGTAATTGGAAGGATTATGATATCGGTGAGTCTGATAGTACGGACAGTTATTATATTATCATCAGCAGGCTACGAATGTCCACTGTCCCACACTCAGTGCAGCCTCTCCCTATATGTTAATGTATTGTATCCTAATATTGAGTGCATGTGTATGTGTGAATAACCATGCGTTCACGCTGCCCGTGCACAGCGTTTCGCTGCTCCGAGACGCGGTCGCCGTCGCCGCGGCGCACGCCCCCCGGCGCCGGCGCCTTCCTGACGCCCCTCACGCCGCTCACGCCGCTCACCCCGCTGACGCCTGGAACGCGCGCACTTTCGCCGGGTGCGCCGCGCACTCCGCTGCACGCGCACGCGCACAAGCCGCGCGCGCTCGAGCCAGCCGCCGACGACACGGCCGACCTCGAGGAGCTCGAGCACTTCGCTAAGACTTTCAAACAGCGTCGCATCAAACTCGGTGAGTCGCCTCCGCCGAGCCCGGACGCGGCTCCGAACACCGTCACCGCTACACTACGCCTGTTCGCATTGACTCACGAATGCCTTTCAGTTTAACGTATTTACATGACTCGCTTGATGAATTACAACCTCCACCGTTCGATCTCAAACCCATTAAACGCAGCTAAGGCAGGAACACATCATTCAGTTTTGCTAGTGGTGGTGGTTATTGTAGTGGAGACAAACTGACTAAATATTCGTTACATTGGCAGGGTTCACACAGGGTGACGTGGGGCTAGCGATGGGCAAGTTGTACGGGAATGATTTCTCGCAGACGACGATATCGCGCTTCGAAGCACTGAACCTGAGCTTCAAGAACATGTGCAAATTGAAGCCCCTGCTGCAGAAGTGGCTGGAGGACGCAGACTCGTCGCTGGCGGGCGGCGGCGCGGCGCCGGGCGCGGGCGCTGCGCTCGCCGAGGCGGTCGGCCGCCGCCGCAAGAAACGCACCTCCATCGAGTCCGGCGTTCGCGTCGCACTCGAGAAGGCCTTCCTTCATAACCCCAAACCCACCAGCGAGGAAATCGCCGCGTTAGCCGATGCTCTCTGCATGGAGAAGGAGGTCGTGCGCGTCTGGTTCTGCAACCGGCGCCAGAAGGTTCGCACCTTTTTTTCACGAACTTCGATCGGTTCTCGCAACACCATCGCCGTGTTTGCACACCCGGACGCGGGCGTGTGTTCGCGAACGTTCTTATCTCTGGATGTTTGGTTAACGGTGGGTGTCGTTCGCAGGAGAAGCGAATAAACCCTCCGGCCGGCGAGCCCGGGACTGCGGCGCCGGGCGGCGCGCTACTGCCGGCGCTGCACGCGTTGCCGCAGCACGGCGTGCATGCGCACGGCCCGCTTGGCGCGCACGCTCACGCTGCGCACTCGCACGCGCACGCCCCGCACGCGCACGCACTGCAGGCAGCCGCGCTGCAGCCGCTGGCGCTGCTGGCGCGCGCGCCTCCCCGCGACTGATACCCCGCACATATCCCCTCCCTGTAAATAACCTCTGGCCGGCCGGCTGACTGGCTGGCGGCGGACGGACTCAGTGTTGTATATAGATGTATATCGGCCTCGGCCCTAGTGAGTAAGTTTATATAATACGTGAAGTTTATTTATGTCGGAGCCCATATCACTCAGCGCTCGGCGCGCGTAGCCTAAGGTGGATGTGTAGGAAACTATCTGTATGTTACAATAAAACATCATAGATCATTAAACATTTTATTTTATATCCTCTTCCTCCCCGTATTGATGAGATGAGTGAAGGCAAACTGGTTTGAAAATCAGCCACTTGTTTGCAAGTACACGCGTGTGTACACGTACGCAAGTATATATAGGAGCAACAAAACAAAAAGCGCAGTTGTGAAATTATGAGTCTCGTACTCATTTTTTTAAATTGTGTGTACTCATTTAGATGAATTTCCTCTTGATTTGTGTTTTTTAATTAAGATTTATTTTTTCGGGTTGATTTGGTGAATATTGGAAAATTATTTGCTAAGTGTACCGGTATAAAATGAGCGTCTTTTGTTTTGTTAGAATGAAACATTAATTTTAAATAGAACAGTAAAAAAATTACTCAAAGAATTGACCGTTGCTTTTTATACATTTTGATCACGTATCTGGCAATTTGTGGAAGCCATGCCAATAGAAATGTTCGTCTTTTGAAGCAAACCAATCAGACACCCAATCTTCGACTTCTGCTAGGACTTCTGCGTGTATATGAAAGTGCTGTTCAGCCAATGCGTGACCCATCAATGAAAGCAAATGGTAATCGGAAGGAGACAAGTCTGGTAAACTCAGCGGGCGGGGAAGCAGCTCCCAGACAGACAGACAGTGCTTTGATTGTATCCTGAACCGACTTTGCTTTGTGTGCAGGTGCATTGTCGTGTAACAAAATTACTTTGTCGAATCTGCTGCGTTTTTTAATTAATGAATGGTTCTAATTGATCGTTTTTTGTCTGTTGCGATTACTTTCGCCAGGTGTATCTCATGATACATCACATTCTTTTGATCCCTCTTGCCTTCCTCATCTTCCTAATCTACCAACAATTGTATCTTTACGCTTACTTCACACCAGCACACCTTGACAGAGTGACCGAGAGTCGAGTCCTGAAGTGCGACCTGTCCTAAGGCTGTTTATTTATTAAATGTGAATATTTATAAACGTGACAAAATATCTTATATCTTGAAGAAAACGCCTCACTCTTGAGTTTATGTAGCAAACGAATGTTCACAGAGTTTTTAATATTAAATGTAGTATGTTAGTGTGTGTATGTAGTTATATACCAAAAGTTGAAAAGTCGAATTGTGTTGTTTTGGAATGTATAGCATCGGACAACGATTGCCTAGGTTAATGTCAGACTGCGGCTACCCGTGCCCACTGGCTCAGTGACCGACGATGGTTTTTTGAAGTTGAACAAACCCACATCCTGCCCATTCGATAAAATGTAATGTAAATTGCAGGCGAATCGTTTACGATTGTAGGTGAATAGTTCGTAGAACGTTCGGCGCTAATATCGCCGTAAAAAATTTGGTAAATAAACAGTTACCAAAATAACGTGTTATAGGTTACTTTTTGATCTCCAGAGTGAGGTTTAGAAAATGGTTTTTTGAGTGAGAGTGCAATTTGTTAAACGAATCCCTCCGCGTAGAAGACGTTAGTAGAAAACGATACGTATTTGATAAATGTGCAGATGAATCAGCCGCCCGCCGCTGCCGCTCGTCGCACGCAGTCGCCCGCCGTCGCCACTCGCCGTCCGCCGCACGTCGTCGCACGCCGCTGCCGCTCGCCGCCGCCACTCGCCGTCCGCCGCACGTCGTCGCACGCCGCTGCCGCTCGTCGCCCGCCGCCGCACGCTGCCGCTCGCCGCCGCCACTCGCCGTCCGCCGCACGTCGTCGCACGCCGCTGCTGCTCGTCCACCAAAGAAAAGTAATACTGGGTAGTGATGACATTACACTTGGCAGGTATTGATTTTTGGAGTGTTATTAATTAACTTAATTGTACCTTCTTCCGAAATTAAAGATTTCCTTATAGTGTTTCCCAACAATTTTTAACTATAAGCAACATTTATTAAACTATTGACTCATTTAACAGTCGACTTGACCCCACGCGGGGCGTCGGCCTCACATTTGTATATACTACATGCAGAAGGGTGAATATCAAGTTAAAATAGTCATACGTCCTTCGGGAGGTTTAATTTGCTATTTATAAACCCTTCACGTTTTTACAGGACTCCATAACATGTAACGAGCTTACGATGGTTATTATTTCATAAGAACCAGAAACAAATGTTGAAAGTCAGTTCTCCACATTTAAAAAATAATGTGGTGATGGTACTCGCTCCATTAATCGCGTTTAAATCGAACTAACACGAAAAAAGTAAACGGAGTTTCAGGAAAGGGAGAATGAATAAGTTAAGGAAAGAATAGTAAGACCGTATTGCCTGATTCTCTACATAACAATATAAACAAAATCGACATTTGTTTGGGACAGACACACAAAGCCGAATATTCAAGAGTTTTAAATGATCCTTTGTAAAATTTGTAAAATGTTTTCAATTATTAGTTACGATCGATTTCCTCAGGTTGGGCAGTTTGTCCTGTAATTTGCTCACCGATTTCCACAGGCGTTGTAGTGCTGAACTTTGCAACCGAGGAATATTTTTAAACGTTATCATTGATAGACTATTTGAAAAATTCAAGGTAGACTAAATTAAACTGGCCTAGACTAAATTAAATTAAACTTAGGTGAAGAAACAATTACAAAAAATAAAGGTATAGCCAAACAAACAAATGTAGGATGTAAAATTCATGGGGAAATCGATGATTATATTGTAATAGACAAGTGAATGATTTAATAACAAGTGTTATTAAGATGCCAACGATGATGCCATAAGTGGAAATATTAAGCCCCTGTGCCGAAAGAAGAAGACATTACAATTTGTTATAAATGAAAATGAGTCTTGTAAGCGGCATTCAGAAAAGGTTTTAAATGATAGCGCGCGCCGCCGCACTCAGTTAAGAGGGGCGCTGGCGCGTCCGACGCCAACTTCTAAACGAGTACAGCCCTAACACACACACCACGCAAACACATCAAACAGGATATGAAATAAATAAAAATTTTTGTCTGTAACGACTGCCGCATATTTATTTATTATTTTGGTATTGACTTTAATCTTAATTATTTATTTTGTATGTGTGCTTGTCTGTCTGTTATAGCAACTACTTAAGCTTTATCTTAAATTCTTTCTTGAATTGGATCGTGGAAAAATAGAACGTCTTGTTAACCGGAGGCTCTAGACGAGAACATCCTCTGCTTATGGTGTAATCGTTATCTTCTAAATAATGTAAAAAAAAAACTTGCATGTGTATGCGTCCAGGTTTTTTTTAAGTACATTCAGTTTTTAGCATCTCAATGTTTCATTTATATTTATTACAAAGGCAGTATTGTAACTAAACGCAAGTAAAGTATGTGACTTGTAACCTATGCTAATGTAAAAAGTAAATAGCAAGATCGAAGGTTGCAATGGAGAACGGCCGAAGCGCGTGCGCGTGCGCAGCGGCCGTTGCACTCCCGCCCGGCAGAGCGCGGCGTCAGCGCTGACGGGCGCGCGCGGTGCGGGGCGGTGCGGGGCGGTGCGGGGCGGAGAGGGAGCTAGGTGTCGCGGCTCGGTGCGCGCTCACTGTTGTCTTATCACATTATCGCGCTGAACACGTAACACTCCCCCTCCCCATCTCTATCCCCCCGCCACCCCGCCCGCACCGCTCACCGCGCCGCGCTATCGGTCCCGCTATCAGTGTGCGATTAGATACGGCCGCGTGCACAACGCGCACGCACAGTATGCGCTTCTCGCAGCCGGAGAATTAGCAACAGAAGGAAATCTGTACGGAAGCAGTGCAGCAGCGCCGCAGCAATGAGGAGCAAGGACCGCCTGGAGGAGTTGCGGCGGGTGAGTACGCCGGCACTCGCTGCCCACGCGCCGAGCGGCGACACCACGCCGACTGTACGCACGAGTAGGAAGTGCATTTTGTTGCAAAGCTGCACTTGCACATCACTGGGCCACGGGGGAAGTGAAGTGATTGGTATGATCGCGTCATACTACAACATAAACATTCCTCGACATGTTGAACATGTCCAGCAGCGTGTCGCAGGTCACGGCGGCTGGACCCACGCACAATAGCATGCAACACTGTCTGTGCAGCACAGGATTCCGAGCCGCAAGCAGCCTCGCAAACGGCGCCTGAATTACAGCCACACACGAAAGCCTTATTCAGTAAAACAATGAGAAGCGTTCAATGTAATGTCGTTACACGAGTAGATATTTTCATGGACGCATAATTTATTATTTGATCTACATTCATGGTATTGCACGCGGGGCAGTTGGCGGAGGAGGCGGGCGTGTACCGGGAGACGGTGCAGCGGCCGGTGCAGCTGCCGGAGGAGAAGCCGTCCGCTGACGTCGCGGAGCTGCTTCACGAGGTCAGCAAACCAAGCGAGCGCCATCGCCCTTACACCGGGGATATCCCGGGATATTACCCGGGATGGACCCACGAATATGCGTTTTAAGGCATCCCGTGCGCATGCGCTGCTGTATGTACGGAATGGACGAAACCGGTGAATCATTGTCTGCGTAGGTTTCTGCGTAACTTATAAAAGACTAGGTGACCCGGCCACGCGTTGCTGTGGCTAAAGTTTTTGTTATATTACATTACAGTAAACAATCTAAGAGGAACAATAAGAGAACATCAGTCACGGAGTCCACTATGCT
>DWIB01000277.1:0-11253 GCA_018248155.1 Cressida cressida
GGTGTGCACCGCGTGAGTCAGCGCGTGAGGAAACCGATGACGTCTCGGTGGCCTCCTTTTCAAAGATCCGCCAATATTTGCAAAGTTGACGTGACGTCTTTGCTATTGTTAGAATTTTCAAATGCATCATATATCATATATTATCATAAATATATTTACATGAAGCTGTCATGTCAAAGTTTGAACATGGTATTGCTAGAGGCGCGAGTTATGTATGTACACAATGCTTAGGCAATTTTGGCATAGGTTTCGATGTGGATATTCCGCGCGTAAGGACGTAAGGTTCGACAAAAGGATCGCCGAAAAGTCGTCTCGTCCTTTTTAATACGAACAGCGAGACTATGGAACAATCTGCGATGTCAGTGTTTCCATCCAATTTATAATGTGGAAATCTTCAAGTGCAGAGCGAATACATTTCTTATAGACTAGTGCTCTATCTTCTACATTACACTAGTTTATTATAGTAAAAAAATGAAAAATATCGTAAAGAAACGTCTACTAACTGAATTATTTATTGGAATCATTATATATACATTAAATTATTATACAAATCTTTGTCAAAGATATATGACAACATAGCAATATTATTTTTATATGCGATGAGATTTAAGATTTATTACATGTAACACCCATTATTGTTACAGGAGATGATCGCAAGATAATTGAATTTTTCTCACATTAAAACATTTTACTTGCCGAGCTTAGAATAATAAACATCTATTATAAGAAACCCGCCACAAAAACGTAGCGATCAATTTAATACGAGGTCATTGAACTCGGTGAATAATTTTCGCGAAAGCGCCGACAGAGATGATAATGAACTCTGACTTGTCACAACATGATGTTGGGTTGATGCTCTGAATTAAGAAACATGTTCAGATATCACTAATAAATTAGTAATTTTTATAGCACACTACTTGTTTATCGTGTGAAATTATAATTAACATGTCATTGCGATAAATCAGATTCGTTTCGTGCTAGGATTGCATCACCTGCATAAATTTTTGTCCTACGTAGATAAATTAACTTTTAGTTGATTTAATCATTACTTAGACAAAGTATTTTAATTATGCGCCAACATCCACACCAAATGGAATACACCAGTTCTCGTTTGATCACCGGAGTTAACCAATGTTGGTCGCAGTCAGCACTTGGATCGGTGACCGCGATATGTAAACTCTCCTCAAGTCCCTGTAATGTCTCTGATTACAACGCCATTTAATAAATTAATTAACTATTTAAAAATAGCTCAACAAATTTAATATAAATGACCCATTTTCATTTTTCTTTAGAATAATAGTAACATAATGAACGTGCGTTTAATGATGAGAGATAAGATGAATTGCATTTAAATTTATTCCATAGTTCTTCTAGTTTTAGTCTTAGGTTTCGGAGTTATTTTTAAACAAACTTAGAGATGGTTTACTGTAAAATAATTACAATGTTTTAACTGACAACTTGAATCCTTCTTCTAAACCTAAACCTCTTTCTTTATCAAATTCATAACCCTTAAATACAGTTCAGACGTATTGAAATTTTACACTTAGAATAATGGTTAAATTTAAAAAAATTGTAATTAAAGAGAAGTAGATATTTAAGAAACGACATGTTTAACATACAATGTAGAATCAAGTGTATTTGTGGGAACAGAATCTACCATGCGTGTCTTCGACCCCTGGAATCTCTTCACAGAGATCAATATATGTAACAATTTATTTTGCGATTCGACACTAACATAATAAGATCCGTAAAAATCCTATAGAACCATTCTTTCAATATCGTAATAAAAATAGTCGATTAAATTGACTTTAATCTGCGTTCTCGTCAAAAATAGTGTAAATGATCTCATATTCCGGAAGGCACAAAATTCTTTTAACATTTCTCACCTATTCATAAATATCAAATATATACAATAAAGAGTAATCTAAAGATCAGGATTTCTTTCTGAGATTATTATACTATTGCTCATAATAATAAGGTAGATGAAACTATAAATTCTGCCCATAAGATTTGATTTTATGTTCTTTACATCTAGATGACGAAACAATTATTATATATACCATAAAAAAACAAATATGTATACCATATTTAGTATAAATAAAAAAAATTCAAAACTTACCTTTCGTCGCAACCGGTATGGACTGTCGCGTCATATCCTAAAACCGAAAGGAAACGATTAATATGACAAGGTCAAGCTTTTTCATTAGATTAGAACAAATTTGTTATGCTAAAAGCTAATTAAATAAGATTAACTGTATAATATTTTTACTGATACAAAGGTGCATTTTTTCTAGACATAAAAAGTTTACAAAAGCTAAAAAAGTAACCTATATTGAATAGCAAAGAATATTGGCGGTATAAAAAGAAAAACTGGCAATACATGAACACCTACCCGCCCGCATCGAAAATTGGTTTACAATTTTTTAAAAGAGAAAACACAATTATAGTGTTTGTGAAATGCGGGTTTATTTTATTGTTTAAGTTGTATATATGTTTAAGTTTCTATATTGTACAATCATCTGATGACACATTTTTTTAAAGTATTCCTTCATATCATAATTCCCAGTGTACTTCCAGTAAGTATGTACAACTAGTCGTGGTTCTGATAACCAGAATCTATATCAGATCTGATTTACAGAAAATCTGAGTCAAAAAATTTTAGATTTGAAAATAAATGGATACAAAATTTTAAAGGTCCCCAGTTGATTTCATCTTTACCGACTTTATCTTATATATAAAAAGAGGATAGCAAAATTAATAAAAAAATATTAAATGATATTTGAGTAAATTCTGCACTACAATCTAGAAATCGCTTGAAGTATAGTTACAACTTATAATTATAATTACGTTCACAAAAATCTACTTGAAAACTTCATGCAAAACTACCTTTTCTATCACCGACTTATTACCTACGATCCCCATATTTTTATTATACAAAACAGTAATGCCAAACCCTCACCATAACAACTGTCATTGTAAATATAACAGTACAGAGTATATACAAGGTAATGTGTGACGGGACAGATTATATACTCTACTGAAAATAATGATAGCATTTATAATTGAAATCGGCTACAAAGAGGTCGCAAGTGCGGGGCAATTGACAAAAATCCATTATAAACACTCAGTGCTGGTAATCATTGTTAATATTTCCAACGTATTAATAACTTCGTGCCTAACGAATGCTACAGAATTATAAACAGTTTTAATTCACTATTCTTTAGTAATAATACTTTTGCGACATTTTCTATAAGTAATATGAATACCTTCTATTCATGCTCCTGTGTTCCAGAGTTATAATAAGAAACATTGAAACACTTTGCAAGTATCATATTAGTATGTATTTATTATATATTACTTACTACAATAAGATCCTGATTTTAGAACATTTAGTAATAATTGTAGGTATATGAAATATTATTGTCTGGATAAGACACCAAGGAAATAATTCACTTTTACATAATATAAATGAGAGCAGTATTGTCCTCATATTCCAAGTTTCTATACTTAATATTTGTTTTCATGTTTATTTATTTCTTAATAATTATATATGTTACTGATACACTAATTAAAAAAAAATATAGTAGTCAAATATCAAAAATTACCCTTTTTTAACAAGATGAGCATGTCGTTCACTTGATAAGTGATACGACTAGCCGTAACAATGTGGCAAATAGTTAGGATAATATACACAGTGTGCTCGCGGTCTTGAGACATAAGGCATTAAGTAACGTTACGACGGTATTTAAATTAGTTTTTACCATACATGCTTTACATAGCCATGGTAATCGCGTAATGTTGACCAGCTTCCAATTAATAAGCGACAATTCTATTAAAACGAAATTATCACTAATTTATGCCGCAAACTGAACACCTGGTTCTAGGACTTCTATGAGTATAAACACTGTTTCCATCAGTCGCGACTTGTACGCATACCGTAAGAAATGCCACCCCACACCGTTATCGACCCTCCTTTGTAGCCCACTATTTCAAGCGCAGCAACCGCGGTGTCTTTATATGCGCTGATGTCCTTCAGGTGAGGTCCTTCAAAAGAAGAGACAGGATTGTCTTCCATATTTCTGTAGTCCAGTTCTAATCTTCTTGTGCAAATGCAAGTCTCGATCTGTTATGAATTGCCGTCAGTTTTGAGATTCGACTCGGTCGAAACGTTCTCAGAACCATCGAAGCAAACTCTTTATCTATTCTTCATCTCTTCTGTTATTGTTCTCAGATTCACAGTTACTTTTCGCACCTCGAACAGGCAGTGAAGGGCCAAGAAGCCGTCGGAAATTGATTTCATAGAACGTTCGATAAGGCGTAATGATGATCTCTCTGATAAACATTTTCGACGACTGTGCACTCCTTTTTATAAAAATAAAACATTCTCTCTTTAACTTCGCAAAGCGCCTTGTACAGTGGTACGTATAAACCGTATTAATTAATGTAAATTTCAGAAAAATAAATAAAAATATTTCAGAAAACACGAGGTGGTAACCTTACCGTATCGTCAAATGCAAGGGTTGGTTGGTACGACCATACAAGGTTTGCGAAGTAGGTCAGCAGATAAGGCGATGTTACGTAATTTCCTCGACGTCAAGCTTTACCTATGCAAAACGGATTAGCACCAGCGGAGTCTGCCATTAAAATTCCATCAGACATGTAACAACCAATCTCCTTAGTAAACGATTTGACGGAGAACCTTATTTGCCACCACGAGGGATTCAAGATTCAATTACAGGAGAAAGCGACAGTCGTTCACCCCAAATTACGGATTATTTTATTTTTCTTCATTCTAGCTGTAAAGGGTCTGCGATTTCTTCATTTACAGTTTCGACGCCCCGATGACGCAGTGACTTTTAATAATAATTTCGGAAGTGTCTCACAATTTAACCTGTTGCACAGGAAGTCAATTAGGGTGGTGTCATTTTCCAGGAACATGTTCGATCATCAGAATATTTCATTTTCTACTTAAATTATACCCAATATAAAATATCTAGAATAGAAGGTCTTTTCTTTTGGTTTTCTTCATAGTGTAATAACACTATGAAACCATATGATAAGTTTTGCAAACGTTTAGTTTTTAAAATATACTGATAACGAGAACGTAAAAATAATTGCAAAATCTATCTATGAAGTCATGGAATGTTTTACAAATGAGATACATATGATGTGGGCAGAGTAATGAACAGGTGGGATACATAGATGTTATATAGAGATATTGCAACAAATGGCGGCGGACAGGAAATCGCTTCGAAGAATGAATGCGCGGAAGTAGGCTCGTTATCGGTAACAAGAGCCTGCACAGTGCGTCTCTACAATGGCTGTGCGAACTGTTGCTAAATTATATAATGTGGGAGCAAACACGCCACCAACATAGATATCTGCACATGTTATTTACAATTAATCACCTGATAGTCACCCACTCTTCAATACACTTTTCCAGCGACCTCCATCAGGTATGTCTGCTCTTATCGATTTGTATACTTTACGCCAACTCACAGAGAACTATAGGGTACTTAAAAATGATTATTTTTTTAGTTTTTCTGGCGTCTGATCAAAAAACGTAAAATTTTTCAAATTTGATTTGTAGGTGACACGCACATACTTTTATTAAAAAAAATAAACGATTCAGTTTGTGACCACATTGTCAGGCTAGAAATTTTAACGTATATTTGCTTCGTATATTTTTAATAGAAAAAAGATAAGTGATTAATTTGAGTATATTACAACAAAATGCATAATTTCACAAGACATTTTTTTGTCAATTCTACAAACATTAACAACAACAATAAAAAATATTATACATGACTTTGTCGATACCATTTACAACGAAAATGTAACAAAAAAGACGAGTTTGACCATTGATTGTATTTCAATCCGCTAACGGCCTATTTTGGTATCATAAAGCACTAGTAAACATGTAGGACCATCGCTCCGATTCATTTTATAACAAAGTAAATAATTAAACTTTATAATAATATTATCTCTAATTACTGCATTCTTTCCGTTTGAGAGTCTTTTTGTTTGGTGTAACGTGTAAAATATGTGGGAAATATTATCATTTGCCACAGAACATGTCACGCAGTAAAATTCTTAAGTAATATCACAATATTACTGTGGATGTTGTTATTGCTTTCAAGCTGCACAAACATAACCGTCTCCTTTTCAATACGAAACATTGTAATACTATCAATTTTCTTTTATTAACTAGTCATAGTATAGTATGATATATACAAACTTTTAAATCACCAATGTATTCACAAAGTATAATAAGAGTAAAATAAAAAAAGCCAGTTAATAAAGAGAAAAAAAGTGCTTTACATGACAGACTATGGCTACGTAACAAAGATTTTAAAATGGGTTTGCACTTTTGTTGCGCTCATCTGTTTGTCGAAGGCGGCGCGACAAAAACACAAGCCTGTAGACAGCATAACAAGCCGGTTCGTGTGCAGAAACCCCGTGGAGCAACGTAACAGTAAAGGTGCGTGCTGTTAACTCATATAACCATATTGACGCCGCATATAAAACAACTTTGTGTGGTCCAGCGCAAAGAGCTATTTCCTGGTAAGTTTCTGGTTTAGTTTGTTGTATATGCGGCGTAAGGAGTGTGAGGAGAGCGGAGGAGGGTGGCTGTATGGCTGTATGTCTCGTACCGAGCGTGAGTTGCGCACGGGCAGGGTGTGTCCGGCGTCGGCGAGCTCCGCCTCGGCGCCCTCCCGCAAGAAGCCGCCCTCGTCCGACGACGAGCCCGACGGCTCCTTCGAACCGGACGACGTGCATCAAACAACAGTGCCACTTACATTTATATCTTCTGCGCTGCGACCTCATCTAACTACGAATACTGAATGCGCCTCGCGTCGCTCTACGCGAGCCTGGGTGGAAAATCGATGGTGTCTGTGAGGTCACCCACTATGCCCACAAACCAAGGTCGCGCGATCGATGCACGTGGATGCCTAACATGACTATGTGTGGTGGTGGTGTTTACATCTCTGCAGCAATACATCGAATGCGTGGCGTGAGAGAAAACGCTACTCGGGCAAGCAATGATTACTATTTTTTGCAAATTGTCACCTGCCAACTGATGACGAACGAAAACATTTCTTCATTTTCTTTCACGACTGCTAGTAGACAGTCGGAGCCGATAACTCATTAGATGTTAGTTAGCACTGATAACTTGTTCACTTGTGGTGAAACCGGGATACCGGGAAGCGGTGCACATTCGGCTTTCGCGCTTCAGCAGGAACAACTGTGGTGTGTATTAGCAACGCCAGTCCCGACCCAAACAAAGCGGGACGTCCCGGCGTGGCACGCGGTTCAACCGCCTCCGTGCCAATCGATAAACTATGGCTTCGTTTTAATTTAGCAGCGTTCCTAATGTGCGTAGAGTGTCATCGTTATCGCCCGCCATCATACAAATATGGTACGGTTATGTATGTCGATGTATTGGTTGCGTGGCGCAATTGAACGCAGCGGGCGAGCCGCTCGCGACACCGGACTTTTGTTTAAATCGAGCCGTTCCGACCTTTGCGGCCGCCAGTGGAAAAGTGCACCGCGGGAATTTATTGCATTTCGTTTTCTAATGAAACTAAGCCGACACGGGCCGCGATAAACTGAGGCAAGGTTACACGGAATTAATAGCTATACAGCGAATAAGAATTGTCGGTGAGGTAGTATAAGCTGAACACCACGAACACCATTCTAAGGGTGAATATTTTTATTTTTCAGAAAATGTATAACTGTCTAAGCGAGATGTAAAAGATAAGTAACCTGGGAACTCAAAATACATAATTTAGTTCTCAATATCAGATAATTTTATTCAAAAGTTGGCTGTCATGATGGAGGATGGATGACGTTAAACGGGATGAAACGAAACGTCCGCCTAAGTGTATGGAAGGCGTGTTACTTTTGGTACTAAACTTTTGGTGGTCGTGGGCGTATGAGTAACGGTATAGAGCAAGCGTGCTCGTGTGTGTTTATGTGTTGAGACGTAAATTGGCAAATTGTTTTACTACAAGCTCTACTCCAAGCGCGGGTGCCGTGTTCATTGACCCTCGTTCAAATAGACCAACGGCGTACATACTTAGGAATCTCGTGCTAAACTTGGAGACCTTATCTAAATACCTATATTAAACTAATATTGTCTGTTAATGAAAACGTTGCGAGTAATTTTAGACCACAGATAGCTCATGTGATACTTGGGTGGCGGGCCGCATAAATGCATACAATTTTTAATTACATTTTTGAATTTATAACCACCTATGATATGTATGAAATCGCATGGATTATGCATGTGACGTGAAATTCAAGTCCGTGCCTGTAATGCCTTACACCGCGCTGTTATCTGTTGACTTTTGACATTAATGAAATTTATTACCCCGTGCGCCCCCAGACACTTTACTGAGGAAAATATTCACTTCCAGTACTGGATTGTGAACATTATTTAATTAATACTACATCTATCATAAGTACATATACCATATTAAGCCTACCAACGTTAATTAAAATCTGTATTTTACTTATTTTTAATGAAATATTTTTATCCAGAAATAATTTGTGTTGTGTGAAGCTTCGGACTAAAAATGCTAATACAGAATAGTTGTGATAAAGTCATAATAAAATTCGCGAAAATGAAATGATTACTTGTTATATATTCATACTTTCTAATGATAAATCATATCTGATAAGCACTTATCTAGAGCGATGGCTGTAGCACCGCATTACCGAAAAACTATATATAACTATATGATGTATTTTAGAAATGAGGAAAGTAGACAAGAGTAATATCCTCCCTTATTGTCGGTAATAAAACGGATATTAGTTTTTATAGAATTCATGATATTTATTATAACCTAAGTCTACTTTGCGATCAACGATTACAATAGATGCAGGGTAAATCTTTCCAAAACGAAAACTGTATGAAACATGTCAACACAAAGTACTACTAGAGCTAGTGTGTAGAAGAGATGTATGAAAATTAAGATTTTCCTGTCCAAGTGCTTATTCCTTTCCTCGTTTTTACTTTACAACTATTATAAATACGATATAAACGTACCATTCTATTACAATAAATTGTGCTTAATTAGTTGACTTCAATGATTTCCTTCTTTTTTGAAATTTTGCTTGTATTGTTGATGTTGTACCTACGGGTAATGTGTGTGTACACGTCTATGACGGCATATGCTCACCCTGGCCAGTTTGTTGGGCACGGGCTGCAGGTGCTGGGAATGCTGGGAGTGCTGGGAGTGGTGCCGCGCGCCCGTCAGCTCCGGGTTGAGCGCGAGGATCGCATCGATCTCCACCTCCTTGCCCTTGGTCTCACCGCGCTCGTACCACTCCACTGTAACGGAGCGCGTCTCCAGGTTCACTCCCGACACGATCGCCGAATGTATACGTCCTGGAAACAAACATTGTCTCTGTCAAAGGTAGTTATGCAATAGTCGATCTACTAAAAACAGAGAGAAAATTCAATTGCTCTTTTCAGAGATCTGTAATTTTCCCTTTAAAGGCTTTTTATTTTCTATGTGATACATGTAATAAATAAACATCTTTCACCACTACCTATAAGTTAACGTGTTGAAAAAATATTTAAATATTACAAAATAGCTATTAAATTAATGTTTATAAGTTTAGTAATTTGTTTGGTTAATAAAATTTAGATATATTTAAAGAATATTACCATGCTAAACCGAAATGGGATCGATAAAGACTGCATTGTATGTTATGAATACGTTGTTCTAACACAAGCCCTGCAACAGCGAGGTCTTTATGCGTCCGTCAACTCTAATATTAGCTGAACGCGGAGCTGAAAATGCATCAACACTTCAACTATGCTTTAACTGGGACACAGCCTTCAACACTTCCGATACGCTAATCCATACTTTTAGGCACTGAAATATAGACATGTGAAATCACGACAATGAAACCACAAAAAACTATCATAACCAAATCTGATTAAAAAAAATCATATGTGAAACGTTTATCACCTTTACCTACCCAGTTTCATCCTTTGAGAATAAACAACGTAAATATAGAAGACTGAAGATATTCCTTCCCACTAATGTTCCGAAAAATAGAGAATTATTTTTAATAATAATAGAGAATATTGTCGTGAAAAGATGATTTTCCTTTAAAATAATTTCCTCACAATTTTTTTTCTTTACTTAAAGCTCAAGCTCGGTGCTAATACCTAAGATGCGTATCTTCTATCTTCTGCTACAATGCCGCACTTCCTAAATAAGCCATTATTCAAAAAACATGTTTTTTTTTTGCGGAAAAGCTGGATTAAAATAAATGAATTAATGTCCCGTAGAAGACAGCATCGTAGTCTGTGACCGCTGGATGCGACGGTAACAAGAGTTACCTGGCCGATTCTAACGCGCTCAATTTGCATACTAATAAGCTACACACAAAAGGACAACGAGGACGCGCCTTACCCCCATCTTGCTCTTTCATTATCCTGTCTAGACATATTCACTTAAATTCTAATATTATCATCTGTTGTAAGATTTCATTCAAGAAGGTAACATTAGGTAGTTTTAGACAATACATTAGATATTTTATTTAAGGTTAAAATGGCTAATGTAACAATGCATTTTTAGTACGCGTATTAATTATCGTTTAGTGGTTTTATCGGTGCTAGGTCTTAATGTTGGAGACCGTGTTTGTACCACTGTGGTCGTATTTCAGCAATAAACAGTTAAACAGCAGTATGCAAACATACCGAAGTGTAACGAAATTTACATTTATTGTAGTGGACACAGCGTAAACAGCAAGGGTGTATTTTTATAAAAAACTTTCAATAGTTTATGAACGCATCTACATCAACAGCTTTACATTAAATTTATAAATATAAAACATAACTAGTTTCAGCATCAGGAGTCAGACATGAACAACTATCGCAAAATGCACTCAATAGGCGTTTCAATACTTTTTTTTCCACCCTTTCAAGTGTGCACTTTTGACGGCATTTCCTGCGAAATAAAGCTTTCCACATCTCCACAATGTATTGTTACATGTTTTCTACATCCATTGCCATTTCTTGATTATTAGCTCGTCTGTAGTTTCATTAACTTCCATTATATGCTACAAATAATAGTATTAGTGAAGTAGAATTTAGAGTCTAAAAGTGCTATAACTCTTTATATAACAAAGAAAAACTACATCTAGCCTTTGTAAAAGGCAACATTTTGTTATTGGAAGACGTTTCGCTTATTTACGTATTTATTGTATTATATTTTTAACGAAGCCACGAAA
>DWIB01000278.1:0-11240 GCA_018248155.1 Cressida cressida
TACAAAATAAGAATATATTTACTATTAGACACAATCAGTCCGCCAAAACCTTGTCATGATCTGTACAAAGCAATCAAATGTTAATACATGACACGCTAGAATCTATTAAGTGTATATAATTACCGAATTAAATAAATTCAACAGTTAAGTTATTAATAGTCATACATTTTTAAAACTAATTATGAACACCACATTGGGGAGTTACAGCTATACACCAAACTTTATCACACATTATTAATAATTTCACTAGATAATGAGGGAATGTATACCTTCTCCACTTTACAGTCATATGTTACTATCAGTCGGAATATCAAGGCTTCACCACCACATATGGTGCTTTGGAACTAATTTTATAATATACCTTTAAATAAAAAATTAACAATCTATGTAAGAAGATTAGTACTGCCATATTCCAAAATTACTCTAACCGTTTACACAGGAAGCTATTGTGTGCAAACATCATTTAAATATTAATAAATGATTTTTCACAGATAATAATGGCTTGCTTAGTCATTGATAAAAGTTATATGATGGCATGTCAGGAACCTCTGGTACATATAAGATTGTACTACAATTGAGGATTACATTCGTGCTAATCAAATAGGACTGCTCGAGTAAACGAACACCACAACAATTTATTCCAAGATTTTGCACAGTAACTATTAAATTCGTGAAACACTTTACAGTTTCAGTGAATTGGTCAGAAGTTTTATGAACACGTTTTCCATACAGCTCAGTAGTCCGCAGGTTCCACGCACTACCTACAGTCCATCACACGAGGTAGTCGTCGAACTTCTTAAGCCTTCGCTACGAGTGTCTAGACGGCCTCCGTTCGGCGTTGCCCTCCATCGTCTCCGGGCTGAACCTCACCCTCGACTGGGACCCGCTGGACGCGTCCCGGGCCGACACGTACGAGCTGTCCGTCTCGCTCGTCAAGCTGTCCGGCGGTGTGGGGTTGGTGGGTGTCCCTCCTCCCGAGCTGCCCCCCGACGCACTCGATTTCTTGTATTTCTTCAGACTAGACCTTAATTTTGTTGGTGCAATCTCAAGACCGAGGTTAACAGGTCGTTCTGCTTCACTTCTGTCTTGAGATTCTTGCCGGTAGAAATCTCTTGGTAGGGAGTAGTCGCTAGATTTCCTTGGATATTCCGTCTTAGGAGGTCGGTACTCTTCACGCCTTTCCTTTTGGTATTTTTCCATACGAAGCTGTCTCGAAGGAGAGAATTCTTCGGCATGGGAGTTTGTTGCCGACGAATTGGATGGTGTTCTTCGGTGAGATAGATACGAAGCCGATGGCCTGTAGTCTGGGGTGGGTTCTCTGTATTCAAACGAACACTCATCGTAGCCATAGTATGGATGTTTCACAACATAGTCTGCCGTCCTTTCATAGGAATAAGGTTCTGTTCTATAGTAATACTCTTGTATCCGATCCTGAGATTGAGGTGAAGGTTGAAAATTTTCCCTATAGTTGTGGTACAAATCAGCGAGATGATCCGAGGTGGAGGAAGAGGTTCTTCTCGGTGATGGTGTGGGTGGTTGTGTTCCCGTGTAGGCGGTGCCCAAGCCGGATGTTCCCGTGTAGGCGGTTCCCAGGCCGGAAGTGCCGGTATAGGCGGTCCCCAGGCCTGAAGTCCCGGAGAGCGGCGGCGCTGAGAGACCGCAGCCGGACGAGGAGGACGCGTGCGCGTAATGAGTGGGCGAGTCCGTGAAGCGGATCGGCTTCTGTTCCTCTGCTTGTAGACTAGATAGCTGAAAAGTAACATTAATAATGTAAAATGAATAATAAAAGATAACAAAAACCTACGAATTTTTCAATTCATTACCATAGACATCCCTATCTTTTCTCAATATTATTGGAGACTTGTAAACATGAGATATAAAAATGTAAATCACAAAAACTAAAAAGACAAGTTTTGGTATAATAATTTTGCTTCTTGCGCCAAACCGCGCGTGTACCTAATCTTTGCAGAAGCGTAAGTCAAGCAGCAATTATTATATCATAACGATGGGGTTATTGTCTTCTAATATAAGTACGTAAGTAGTACGTAAGTAAGTAAGTGTACTCTGTAATTCATATAAAATAGAAGCGAATTAATAAAAAATGGTTTTCAAGATGATCTTTTGCACCATATTTTCAATATAATATTTTCTAATAAAAGCAAATAAAAGATTATATAAGTGATGATATCTAGATAGGCGGAGGACATTTAAGGCGAATAGAAAAACCCTTGTCCAGTATTTTTATCTAAATGCGAATAATGAAAATCTGAGTGTTGTTTAACAATTGAGGATATGCAAAAATTATATTTGAACTGACAGGTGATCCGGTGATCGCGTTGAGTGAGGCGCGCAAGTGTCTGGTGGGGCCGTGGTAAGTGTTGTGCGCGAACCCGTAGCCCTCGTACAGCGTCGTCGCGTGCGTCTCCGGTTCCACTTCCGCCCTGAAAATTCAGTAATTTTTGAAGTTTATAAATGGCGTGAAACTGATATAGTTTTTATTTATGATTGTGTCGTTTTAATAAGACTGTAAATCATTATTTATTTCAATAAATCAACGAGGTGAGTGGACGCTCAAGTTAGGTGTTTGCTTAACATGTAACCTTGGTTAAGATAAGGCAGTCCACACAGTAGTTATAGGTTGTGAATAAAAATTGTTGTTTATCAACAGTAATTTCACTAATTGCAACGTTTTTACCAAATCATTTTAGTACGTACACCGCCACATTGCGCCCGTCACTTCGGAACACGAGATCTTAAGTCCCGTTACCCACGTAATTTGAGTAGCGCCCTTTAGACCGGAAAGCAGGAATGTTTGCGCACTGTTACTGATTGGCGGAAGTAAAAGGCGCCTAAATTTTTTAATATTAAAAATTATGAAGGTCACTTTCAGAGACAGAGGGCATGACTGACTAAGGTGGGGTATGGCACAAAAAGGTTGAGAGACACTGGTGTACAGCGTACCTGTGTGGCTGTAGTGTGGGATGCAATGGGCTGACGTTGGACATGCGGACGTCGTAACCAGCTGCCACACCTCCGAGCAACGCCGCCATGTTGTACAGCACCAGCTCTATGATGCTCGGCTTCTTGAATTTGTATCCTGGAATTGATTCCATAACAATCAGCTACATTGGCAGTACAAAACATAAGTTATCATTTACATCGAGGCGCACTTATTATGATTACAAGGAAAACAACTAATTCATATAACGTAAAGCAACTCACCTTCAGTACTATAGAGTGTAGGCATCGGTACAGTATATCTGGAAGACGTGCTTAAAGGAAACTCTGGGCCCCAGTCGTCTGGACTGAAGTCTGTATAAGGAAGAAAACAACCTTGAATAGAAAACATAGGACTGTTAGATGTTTCAATTTCTAATGTCTCAAAGAGAAACAGGAATTTTGCTGCTATTCATTGACAAAACGAGACAATCCTGTTTGATGCAAATGTAAAAGAGAGGATTAGCAAAAAGCACCAATCGCTGGACAACATCAAATTTAAGAAACAAATGTAGTTAAATCGAATAATTCACATTAAATGCACAAGTTTAAACTAACACAATGTGAAATGGCTTCTCTCTTTAGACATAGGATTTGTTACAAAGAATGTGTATTACAAAGTTTTATGAGAAAGCAGCAGCCATTATGATTGCGCTGCAAAAATAAATCTTTACAAATAATCACATACAGTTACGACTTTCTATAAACTTGTCACAAAAGTTAATGTTATAAATAGCTCACGAAGAAATTTGGAGGTTTCTATTCAACTACCCGTGCATTGTAATTGTGTGGTGCAATCCTCCCAAACTCTTTGATAAGCTCGCGCATGCCAAACAGACAGGCAGAAGCAACTTATGAAGCATACTATGTTGTGATTAAATGATCAATCTAAATGTACTTACATGTGCAAATTGAACACGACATATCACTTTGTCTCGTACATAGGACTCTCAAAATATTGTTAATAAAGGTATTACTGTTAGGACAGTGGCCGTCCGCTCGTCCTCGCCTCCCGTTAGATGTGGCCCCGGGTGAGGTAAGCGGAAGCAAATATACTTTTTATTCACATTGACTGTTCGCTTCGCCCTTCACCAATATATTTTTATATAATCTGTATCTCTGCTCTTGATCTTATGTCAGATGAACTCAATCATTGGTATATTATTAAATGTATTAACTTTCTGAAATGTTATAGGTTCTGTTAGTGGCTAATTGATTAGTAGATCCCATGTTAAAAGAATACACCAGCGTTGATTTTATGGAAAAGGTTTATTTAAGATATATAATAATAATATATAATTAAAAATGTACTAATTATAGACTAAAGAACCAGATCACCGAAGAGTTTCGATTATTTTCCATAATTTTTTAATAAAAGAACTAGAGTCGAGCGAATTTCGAGTGAAATTTTCGTCTCGTTTTGGGGCATCGGTTGTGAGACAGCGGGCCTCTCCGTGTACAGTTCGTACATAGTCCACCACCACAGGAGCACCGTTACGACCAAGTGTTACAGCGATCGGGTTACTCTCCTACATATTAACACTCTCAGCTACTACCCAGTATTGGAAGCCTACGCGACATCATAGATACTTAAGTTTCCACGTAGTTTTATATTAAACGTATAATTTTATGGATGCGGGTAGTAATACAAATTGTACAAAACGCGTAGACTTCCAAATACAAGTTATTAAGAGTCATTGTAAACATTTGAAAGCGTGCCATATGGAATGGTGATATATAAACGAAGCATATTATACTAACGATAAAGTAAGTACGGACAAGTACATATATAGTAATCGTAATTTCTTACGTCGTACTGTAAATAGCGTATTACTATGAATTGCTAAGCATGCATAGCTCTAAAACGTAAAGTAAAAAAAAGAATAGGCTGGAAGCAAACAAATGCTTACAATTTACAGAAAAAAAAATACAAAAAAACTTGTCAAATGTCAATACTTAACAATTACGAAAGGCGACCTACAATTAACATTTTTGAGAAAAAATATAATTTACAAACCACAACACACACACAAAGTTTCAGTGCGAGCACTCTACAGTCAATCGGTAAATAACTATAATATACACGACAGTTGACTACTTAGGCAAATAATTTTCCTTAATGCCTGCCACGACTCAAACGCAACCAAAGAATAAATCAAACATTAATTTGTGACGCGAACAGTCAAAAACTCAATAAGAATTTTGTTAAAAAGTACAGAGAAACAATACTCACAAGGATACGGGAGATTGTCGTGTGAAGTCCCTTCAGAGCAGCAATAAACAAATAAAATGGCCGACATTAGAAAAATTACAAGTTTACTTACATCAAACTCCGTATCATTGGCTAGTTTACAACTCGTCACAATAAAAATTTACACGCGAAAAAACCGATTTTTTTTTATCATGTTTTTATTTAATTTTTGTCTCGGTTTCCTCGCGTGTAAGGTCCACATTGCGAGTCTTTCGCACAAAATTTGGCAAGATCCTAATTTTTCATCAGTCAATAAAAACATTGTTTTATCTTACATATAAGTCTTTAAAAAATCCCATCTAGTAACTAAGTAAAGTTTAACTTAACACGACAACGCTACAACGGTAGATTTAATGCTGGCCACATTGGTTACAACACAAATTTCATTGTCAATACAAATACATTAACTATATGCTATAAGCATATATGTCAATACAAAAATAAGTTTTTTTTTTAACATTGGCAGTTTATTTCTGTACTTATGAAAATGTTTTAAAAATTTGTACTAAGTTCAGTGATTTAACTTGAAAGAAAAATTACTGCAGCATGAATGTGGCCAGACACCGATTAACCCTACAACTATCAAGTAACCTAAAAATAAGTCTTTTTTGATTTTTTTTTTATAATTGTCTTAGTAACTAATATTTTAACATCTAGTACCATATCCATAGATATTGGAAAAAGCTTATTTACATTAAGAAAACGGAAACGTTTTTCGTCTATAGAGTGATTTTTTTTTAATAAATTTACCGCAGTCGAAAAAGATATGAAGATATTTTATGGCGTATTTAAAAAGGTATTTATATTATTTAAACGAAAAATGCACTTTGTTAGAGGAATGTGTTAGTTATGTTGATATGTTTTTAATATGGCAACATATTTGTACGTCTATTTAAGCAAATATGGACATTTTTGAACTTATTATCATTGAACAGATACCAGATAGTTTGGCAAAACTATTTGGCTTTACCAGATTATCGCTCTGTTATCGGTTTGCTTGGTTACTTGAACTCTCATAAATCTTATTTAATCAAGAAGATTTCGGAAGTCAAGTGGGCACATATGTAAGAACTAATCGTCCTTCAACAGCTCAGTGGTCTCGGACGTGAGGTTGCCGGCTACAGCGAGCAGCCCGGCCAGGCTGTTGGACCGAATGCTCTTGAGGAAGTTCCTTTTGACTTCCCCGTGGCTGCCTTTTCTCCTACCCTTTTCGACTGCGTCAATGTCGAAGACCGTGTCGTAGTGGTGGGGTATGTCTGCGGTAGAGGTGAACATTGGACAAAGGAAGAATTTGTTCTTTCTCGGTTCCGTGTTCTCGTAGAGCAGGTCGTCGTGGCTGCCACTTCGCTTCTTCGCCAGCTCGGACTTGGGCGCGCGGACCTGCGATTTGGACTTGCGCGGCTTTCGCTTGCACTCCTCGATCGCGCCTATGGATACAAATCCTGGACGCCCGGTTCCTCGTTTATTTACTTGTAAGTAACTTTACCTCTAAGCATATTGCTACTTGAATTACTTAAAAATTATGAAATAATTTCAAACATTGATAAAAAAATAAGCAATAACATTAATTCCCTGGTTCAGAAAAATTTTTATAGTTCTCATCATATATTAATTTAATAAAGTATTTTTAAGGAATATTTCAAGTTGAGTCCTTAACATTAATAAATAGCTGAAATCGCTTTTTTATCATTAACATTACCTAAATTACTAGACCAAATAATAATAAGTTAAATAAAATTATTGAATTTGAATTGTTTAACCATCATAATTATAAAATATATTAAATAAACAAACACTTTTCATCATAATGAAAATTGTTTGTTTATTTATGGTTAATTATGAAAAGTAATAAAATATACTTGATTTTACAACAGAAATTATTTAAGGAACTGTGTAAGCCATTGAAATGTTAACTAAAGTGTTTAGTCGTCTGATTGGCCTTGTTTTACCCAAAGTAAATAAAAAATTGAGTCGTAATTCTGAAGAATTTTTATGCCGAAAATCAGGTACATATACTCCCTATTTGGATATACAAATATATGAGAAACTGACATAACTTGAAAATTATGCACAATGTAAAAAGTCTGTCAATTTATCAGACCAAAAATTAATGAAATTCATATTGTGTAAATATATTAACAATTCCATATGTTATGGCTTTAAATGATTTCTACCTTGACCATTACATTCAATATTTTCGGAACTTTGTCGTTAATAATGTATGCTAGGTTGATTTAAAAATATCAAATGGATCGGGGACGTCAATGTTACTAGACACACTGTTAGCAAGGGTGTTCTTGCTCTAGATCTGTTGAGGATATGTGCCGTTTGGCCTTACGGAAACATCTGCATCAATGTTATAATGCTAAGTATCACTTAGAGAACATTTGAGCCAATTGAGAGTCAATGTTAGGAATTGTTTATGTGAATATAATCTTCTTGAGTACACATTTAAATGATTATATATGTGTGGGTATGTACCTGGGTGTGTGCGTCGCGCAGGTTGCGCGGGCGGGGAGTGGTGCGCGGTGTGGGTTGCCAGGTTCGAGGGGTGCGGCGGAAGGTGTGGAGCCGAGCAGCTGGGCCTCTGTGCACGTGGCCTCAGCGCCGGCAGAGGTAGATGTACACGCGCACGCTGGTGCCCCGTCGATGGACCCCATGTCTTGCCTTTCACGCCGTCCGCTGGCACTTGAATATTTAACCATATGTCACATAAATTTGTATATTTATATTGTAATTCATAGTGCCAATTCATAATACCACCGCAGCGATTATTTCTGCCGCCAAACAGCAGTGTGCAAGCATTACTAGGTTCCTGTCTAAAGTACGCTGCAGGTGGTAAATATACTGGAGTAACGGAACTTAATATCTTGTGTCCTGAAGCGAGAAGCGCAATGTGGTGTTGTACTCGTATGTACCATTCTGACTGGAGCAACATTGTTATGGGTAAGCGTATCAATTTCCAAAAGATGAACGACTCGCTTATCTCTGCTCGTTTACTTAAGTTAAAGAAAAAATAATGATATTGCAATATTAAAAGAGTAAAAAAAGAAAATGTTTTGAATAGTATAGTACTTTTTATTACTAACAGGGCTTACAGGTGTTTCTCAATGATCTTGCGAGTTGTTTTATTACTGTAAGTGTATTACACTGTGTAAAAATCCCAAAGAATGATACATCTTAATACAATATTAAACTTAAATCGAGGCCGCCAATAAATTGATTCTACTATCAATATATCTAAATGGTACTAACGTGCGATTGCTCGCATGATAGCCGGCGATCCAGGCGGTGTGTCCTTAGCAACTGCTACCAGCTGCTTAACACTAGATTCGTCCTCCGACGGTCGCACTGTCAGTGTATGCCGGAAATCCAGTGGCGACGAGATCGTGTCTTTCTTCAGTAGCTTTATTTTACTAAATTTGCCTGCAAATGTATAATATTTTTACTGTATTTATTTGTAGAAAATATTACGCAAGTACCAATAACAGTGCCTACTTTTATCACATTATTATTTTATTTTATTTTATTTAATAAGTGAAATCAACGAAATCAATGATCAGCCATTTTTTTATTTGAGTATTCAACGAAATGTAGTTATTTTAAGTATTATCTATCAGTAAGAAAATCACTGAAGGTGTTTGCTAAGAACTGTCTTAATTTCCAGCTTTGTCTACATTTCAGGCAAGTCTTACCCTTCCGTTTGTTGGGCTGCGGCGGCTGCGTGTGTGACATGTTGCTGGCGAAGATCAGGATGTGTAGCTCCCGAGCTGCTAGATCAATCTCGCGCATCTCTAACTCGCGCTCCTTCTGCGCCAGATTCTGTTCCACTAGCCGCTGCTGTAGCTGCGCACGAGTCAGCTCTTCCTCGCGGCACCGAAGTTCCTGTTGTACCAGTCTTATAAGTGCCCACAATAGGTGCTTTATACAATTATAAAAATCGTTGTAATTTTGCAACATTAAAAATTTTATGGATGTTAGAAAGTAATATATGTGATAATTTAAGTGGGTGATAGAAATAGGTAACAAAATACCCGTGTGGACAAACATGGTTAAGATCAATGCACAAGGCAATTAAATAACTATACCAAAGAGGTTAGGTTAGGCAGATTTCACTTTTTTCTTAAATTGTGGTAAACACAACATTCACATTTTTCATGTATAGTTATACAAGTATTAGAAAATGAAATCATAAAGAAATTGGTCCATATTTACAAAAACATAAATTTTTTTATTGAATCTACAAAAAGGTTATTTCCTCAAATAAGCGATGAGAGGAATTGTTGTTAATCTTATGGTGTATTTATGCGCCCACAATTCTGGGCTAGATTTTGTTCGTCATTTATGTGTGTCGTTAAGCCTCGTTATTTTAGCAATCTGCTAGTTACATCTTTCAAACAGGAACTCAAAAATGTATGTGTGCAATGCAATCACGATCCATCCTTAATTTTAAACTGATTAAAGGGAACATCTGAAAATGCAAGTAAAAATATGGGTAATGCAGGTAGGTAATGTACTACATTTGTCACATGTGTCTGAAAACTGTTACTGATATAAATGCCAAGCAGGTTCTAACAAAAACATCAAGATAACAAAGATAATACATAATTATATTTCCACTAACCTCTTCAATGGTTTTGCATTCCTAAGTGTCAAGCATTGCATATGAAAAAGCATTTATAGATTAGTTTATTATAAATAGCTTTTATTATAAACAATAAGTGTTATATGTATGTTAACTATTAAAATAATTGGTATTGCTAAGATTTTTTAAACAGTCATTATTTATATATCTTACCTACACCGTAGAAAAAAACGGACAACATTAAAGCCTCTCGTAAAATGTTCTGGCAACCGATTTCAAAATAACTAAATATTTAATATAGTAAGACTTTCAAACCGGTCAGTTTTCAATGTGTTTTTTTTTTGTGAAGAGATGGGAAGACAAGGAACTTGGGAAAAAAAAGAATCCTGATTTAAATAATTATAAAATATTATCATCTTTGAAACAATTTAAGAAACAATGTTTTTTTGAAATGGCTTTAAGACATCTGTATATTCACAGTCAGTCACTCATCCCTTGATGACTGCTATAAACGAAGCACTAGCCTATACAGGTTTAAAAAACTGTAGACTATGTTGATGCATCAATATAGAAAGGGCACACACACCATATTATTATAAAAAAAATTATTCATTCACACACATTTCTATTTGAACACAAAATTACTTTGCATAGAAATTATTTCAAATTCTCACCTTTTCCTTTCTTCTTAAATCCCTCAACACTTCTTCGATTTCCAGTCTCCAACCATCTTGCATGGTGTGGAATGACTCATGGGGTGCCCTCGTGAACTCCGACTGCCTAATGTGCTCTAACTGCTCCAGGATCTCGGGGAACAGAGGTCGCTCACGAGGGTTTGAGTGCCAGCACGCTGGAATGCATTTATTTACCTTTTTACTCACTAATATGTAACAAGAAAAGTTGTTAATAAACATATCTCATCATTTCGTTAATGCTTACAGGGGACCTGCCGTGTAAACATATCTTTAACATGGTCAAGATTTTTTCCTATTTAAAAATTGTTATTGCTATCCATCATAATATTGAAACAAATTTGTCTGTCGAGTAGTCTCTAGTGACACATTATGTTAAATGTTACAATATAAGACAAATGATCTATTTGTCTAATGGATCTGAAAGGCCAAGGCTACGAATAAAAAAAATGTAATCATAAATCGTGTAAAACCAAGCAAGCAGGATACAATAACTATTAAAAAGTTTGTTTTTAAAATTTGGATAACACCACAAGTGTTATTGTTATTTTATAGATTAATTAAAAATAATTGAAAGGTGTAATATAACTGGTGGCAGGTCTCTATTATCAGTGACCATCTGACAGGGTACTGCTCCTGTTCTTATTTCCGCAGACAATAATTTGCAAATATTTTTGTATGATGTAAAGGGTGTTGTACATAGTAAAATTACTGG
>DWIB01000279.1:0-11239 GCA_018248155.1 Cressida cressida
AAATTAAGGTTAAAAACTGCTTTTAATATCAAACCCCGCCAGATCTTTGCACTTTAAGGTTCGTTCGCCGCTAGATCTAAATTGACCAATGGGAGCAAAGTTTTTTTATTTTATGATAAAAATGGATCTGGCGGGTATTGATACTAGACAGCACATATCTGACATTACTTGTGTATTTATATTTATGTAAATTGATTTGATGATATTTTCTACTATTTGTTGTGAAAGATTACATGGGGTTAATTAGATGAATTTCCACTCTATAAGATGAATAGCTTTTATCATTTTGCTGATATTTTCAATAAAAATGTTTTTTGTCCCTAAAAAAGTCTGTGGCTTTTTTGGCAAAACCTAATCAAAAATAAATTTTCAGGATTCTTTTATCTGATCCTAGTATTCTTGAAGAATCTGTATGTATGGGTAATACAGAAGACAGTGGACGTGGCCTTTTGGTTATTGGCATGAATCAATATACTCAGATATGCTTGCTAGATCTCTGCGGAGCACCCAGTTATAACTCTAACATTGTATACAAAGCTATGAGGAGTGCTGCTGACAAGACTAACGAAATTATACGTATAGTAAAAAAGGCTATAATTGATGATGATACAGCGAGGTAAGAGCCTATTAATGAGCCTCCTTTGTATCCCGCTGTTCTTACCATAGCACTTTCAACAAACCTTTCACTGCTATGTTTACAAACGTGCTGTATGAACACAGCATTGTAAGCAGTACAATTCATGTCTTCCATTATAGACCATTTAAAATTTTGTTGTGCAATGCATGTGTAATTTTTCTGACTTGATCAATTTTGGAACTCAAGCTAGTTGAAACAAATCTATTAATTTCATTACAATTTCAGACAAAAAAGAATAAAGAAAAACTTCTCTGATATAATAACAGTTGATCACATGCTATCATTAAGCAGAAAGGATTTAACTATTTGTCTTAAAAATTCTAATGTAGATAATAATGAAGCTCAGCAAGACATAGACATGGAGAGTCACACTGAGAAACCTGAAGCATCAAAATATGAGAGTAAATATCTTAGTTTGATTGTTTTTTTTAAACTGTTGATATATTCTTGTTATGGTAATATTTACATATTTACAGTTGTTTCAGGTTCACCACAAACTGCTGAAATTAAAGCAAAGGATGGGGTATCAGCGTGGATAGAAATATCATCAGATTCAGAGGAAGATGCACATTAAAAAAATATTTTTGTTTAAGAAAATGTAATATAATTTACATTTTGCAATTTCATTATTATTAAATAATGTCTCTTAAAGCTATTTATAATTATTTATCTTATTTATAAGAATTTAATTACCCTTGTAAATTCACAATCATAATTTATAAATACAGGGTTTAACAAATGAAAACCATTGCCAACCTAAAATTCATTAAAAATTCAAAAATATACTCAGGTTTAGTACATTAGGCAATCCATCAAAAAATATTCTTCTATAAAATTAACTACAGGAAGTAATCCATTAAAACATTCTTTATTGAAGATGTATAAATCAGAATATCAGAAGAAATACTATGAATTATATAAAATAAAACTATTACAGCACACCTTTTATAATAATATGCATTCACACAGAGTCAGAATTCAGTCCATTTTTCTGGTCTAACTTGTTACCATTGGTTTTGACCATATAAATAAAATAAGTTATAATCTCTTTTTCATTTACTGGAAGAGTTTTGAAATGTTTTTTAACAGCCTGCAACAAACAATATTTGATTATTTTTGGTATAATTCTTAAGTTTGTAATTAAAAATATAACTCTAGATATGTACTTACATCTGCTAATTGGGCTTTGTTTAAACCAGGTCTCGTTGGGACCTTATAATGCCTTTTGTATCGTCTGAGTGTATTAACTTGAAGTTGATACCAGTCTATTTCAGGACAGTCCATTTCTGCTTCATTACTATCATCTTCAGAATCCTTTGGCCTTCTTTGTTTTGTTCTAGCACATTGTATCATATTTTTATGGTAATCACAGATATATGTATGCCGGGCCTAAAATTAATAGTACAGTTAAAATTGTAAACATTAAACATATGTTGGATTATGCTTTTTTAATGACACATTTCTGAGTTGGATGTGTAGTAAAATACTCTGATGTACTAACTTGGTGATCGATGTTAAGTTTTAGCCTTCTTTGTGCGACTGTTTTCTGTATACGCTTACTGTACGAGGCGTTGCCAGCAGGACGCCTGCAGCGGTCCCCGTCATCCACAAGGCAACATATTTGATCTGAATTGCCTCTAGAATCTTCTTCTCCTGTACTAAACCCGTTGTTCATTTGATACTCGCGTTGAATCATATATAACAGATGAATTAAACTTCCTCACCAGACCTCGCACTTGGCGGTGATAAATATACTACGTATTCACAAAGGCCCGCAACTGTAGAGGTTATAGAATGTAAAAACACTGATCATTTTCGCTAAACTGTTTAATTGTTATTACTTTAAGAACGTCCGGGTTGTACGATTTCACACTGTATTCATCAAAATGCATTCAAAACAGTGACCATTGCGCGAAATTGATCTAAAATGTCCCTTGTTACTTCACTGCAGCCGACCGATGATAGTTTTTCTATTATAACGAATGCTAAATTTTTAATTCACGTTTTAATTTGTTGTACTATTTAAATTTTAGAGAGCATAATATTGCAAGAAACATGTTATTTCCTTTACAATCGTATAATTATTTTTCACCGATCGCCATTCGAGTAGTCGTTCTGTCAGCTAACACAACTTCAGAGCAGTGTCAGTAGCGCACACTTATACAGGAGTAAAGCGTGAACCGTATTGAAGTATGCCCTCGTACGACATCTGTCCTACGTATAGTTAAGTATAAACAAAAAGTAAAGCGATATTAAAGGAGCTGATTGGTGAGCTAATGGCGGCATATTCAATCTCAACCAATAGTTGAAAGTCACCACTGACATCACTGTTTCGGTGTTCACTGCGATTACGGCGACTATCGCGAAGTTTCATACGTAATAAGCGCTGAAATCGTTTGCTCGATTGCAATAAATATATACCCGGTGAGTTTTAATCCTCTCTATGACTAACAATTATTTATATAAAGTAAAAAAGTGAATTTCGTAGTTAATTTACAACACGCCAAGTGTCACGTTAAAAGCGATATTTATAGTTTAACATCTAATTTTGTAAGCAAATGGCTGCCGAATGTTGATACAAAGTGACATTATATATCATACGAAACAGTAGGAGGTAAGTAGAACTATTCATGTTAATCATATTTATATGTACAGGCAGAACTTCATTTTATTGGTGTAGTCACGTTATGACATTCATAATTTATTTACATATATTTGGATTGTTTATCAACAAACTTTTCCATTGGTTGAGATGATGGTGGTGATGAAATCTAGTATTACCACAATAATTAATAACAATCACAAACATAATGTAGAATTTTATCATTAAACGTTTGAGGTTGTTTAAAAAACAAGAAAAAACTTTTTCTTCATTTATTTAAATTATATAAATATTAGTTTACATTATGTAACCTGAAAACATCAAATTATATTTTAAACGTTTTACGAAATCCTATAGCCACCATTTCATTAGTTTTGACGTTAAAAAAAACAAAGATCATTATAATAATGATCTAAAATGTAGCAATTACAAATTTTATAACCATAAAAATAAATAGACTTTTGACCTTGAACAATTGTAGAGGTATTTATTTAAAAAAAAAATTCATTTCAAATCATATAACTATTGGTAGAAATTAAAAAATTGTTTATTATAACACAAAACATTATTAAATTTTTTGACAAATTTATAATAATTTATTCTCTCTAAAAATTACAAAAGATTTTTTTAGCTAATATAGATTATGTGTTTAATGTGGAATACTTTACAACAAGATTATCATATTCATAAGCTTGGCTTGTATATTAGTTCAGATTTGATATTTGTGTATCACAAAAGTATTGACATCTACAAACATTAAATAATATTGTAATATTCAAAGATAATTTAACTCAATCTAGTAAAATACATATACAATTATGTAAAATTGTTTAAACTTATACAAGACTGTACCTTGAGAAAAAAAATGCTTTTTTCATTCACATTCCCAAATCATAAAGTAGGCTGATTTGAGTTTTAATTTCACTGTTTCTTTAAAATATCAATTATGGTGTTCAAACAAGTTATTTCTCTAAATTAACGAAAGAAAAAAAGATTAACAGATTAATTTTTGTCTGTTTACTTACTTGAACTGAAAAAACTTGTGAGAGTAATCAGTAATATTATGAGACAATATATTAATTGTATATTTGAATGAAAAAATATTATAATTTTTACTAGCTACATTGTATTTAAAATAATTCAGTAATGCTTGTTAACGGAACTTTAACAATAATAATTATGCTAACACTTTGTACCACACCTCTGATGCAAGTTCAATCAATAAGCAATGATAATTGTCTGTGTACAAAACCTGTATTTGGTTGGTAATTTATCCCATTCATATATTGTATGATTATACAAAACTAGCAATGAAATCGTATCTGTGACTCTTAGTTTTATTCTATCATGATAATATTTTTTCATAATTGCTCTTTTGATAATGAGGAATTGTTTTAACCATTTTTAGTAAAAAAAGGGTAAAGGAAACATTTTATTTCATTTACTGCAGTTTATAGTCTGTCCATTTTGTGGTTGCTTCGTCTTAATTTACTTCAAAATTTTAACTCAAAGAACATGTAAATTTTTTTGTGTATTTTTCTCTAAACATTTTAAATATTGTCTAGTAAAATATTTTAAATAATAAATATACTTTCGTTTCACTTTACTAAAACTTTTGAAAGAAGTACATAAATGTACATAGTCGAAGAGGCTCTATAGACCTTGATACACCTTATTCCTTGCAACTCTTGGCTAGCACCCCTGTGGTTAGAATGTTCGTCCTGTAATAGGAAGAACATGATAATAAATATTATAACATACATAAAAATAGATAAATTAATTAAACACTATGTATGTATATAACTTTAAATCTATGTTATACAATAAGGGGTGGAAAGCAGCAGAAAGAATATTATTATCTTAGTAAAGTTAACAATTTTCTGTTTTAGGATTCTGTGTGCGATGTCACTGACTAAAACGGCATTACATTCACAAAACTTAATGTTTTGAGACATGCCTTTGGTGAGTTATCTATTTATTAAATGAAAGTATGGGCTCAAAGTTCCTAAGTTAAGTCTTCTTAAAATTATTGAATCTTCATCTGCTTGAAACAAATTCATTTTTTATTCACATTTTATTAATTTTTTTATGGTGATGGGAAGTAAATTTTTAAGCATTATTTATATTCTCTGGACTTGCAATTTAGGTTCCACCATGTTACTATATATAAATAGCCCAGTTTTTTGGCTACTTTCTTAGATTCTGGTAGAAAACTCATGTAGGAAAGAATTGTTTAATTTTCATTAGTCATGCATATTACATTTTAATTTTCTAATTTAACTTGAAGAAAAAAGAAAAGAACCTAGAACAAAAAATATATGTTCAGATGTACATCACACTGTTATCAGAAACAGGGTAACTGTTTCTGCCGCCAAAAAGGAGTTAGTAGTCATTACAGTATGAAGGGCATTGTGTTTATTGAAAGTGCAAAGGTAAGGAGATTTCCCATGTTTTAATAATATGTGTACAATGGTGAAGTGTCTCTCATCATAACTAGCACTACGTTTTAACAGAGGTTTCGCATTTCTTTAGTTAAATATTTATCTCGTTTTCTGTTTATTATTTTTTTACTTAATATATAGATTTTTTTGTTCTAAGTAAGCGACGAGACGAATGAGACCTTAATCTGGTAGTAAGTGATACGCTCGCTCATTACAATGTGGCACTAATTTAAGTGGTACACACCACTACTGCGGCAGCTGCTCTGGGACATAAAATGTTAAGTCTCGTTATTTCAGTAATTTCACTAAAGTAGCACAAGCGCCCTTCAACCGCAACACAGTAACACTTGCGCATCACTGTTTGGCGGCAGAAAAAGTTAGTACGTTCTTAGACAGTCCCCTGTAAATTAAGATCTATCGCCTGTAAGATATAAACAATTAAAAAAGTTTTAATTATTGTGTTATATATATATTTAGTAGTTATGTTAGTCGGAAGTGAAGTTTAATTGATTATATAGCGTATCCATTGGATGCGAACACAAACAAAAGGATTCGGTATGGGCTCGGGTCGGCGTAGCCTGCGCTAATCGTCTTATTGACCGGTTGCCGGACGGCGGCAGTGTTGCCACTTCGTGCACGTTCGCCGCCGCTCGTGTGCGTTTCCCCCGGAGGCCGCTGCGCGTTGGGGGCGCCACTGTGCACTTGTTTAGCGTCTAGGTGTGCGGCGTTGCCAACTGTATTGACTTAAGCACGGGCCAAGACAAAACGTACGCGCGTGGTGTCAAGCTTACAGCCGGCAGCTTTTTATAGAAACTTTTAGAAATCTGTGCGCAATGTGTTTTCAAACAATTGTGAAATAATTAAAAAATTTACACTAAACGTAGTTACATAGAGTCTTTGTGATGAAATTTTAAACAGTGCTCCGGTTCGAGTGTTTTATGTGAAAACATTATTAGTTATACATGTAACGTTAATCGATCTTGCGGCGAGGAGAAAGGGATATGGTTTTAATACGCGTCGCTCGAGCTGTAATATAGAGTGGTTGAAGGAGCATAAAGAAAACTGGTTAGCCGAAAGCGGCGATTGTGATATGGGGGAGCGGGGCGCGGCGGGGGGCGCTTGGGGTGCGCGCGACGATGCCTCGTGGTGGCCGGGGGGCTCCGCCGAGCTGCAGCACCAACAGCACCAGCAGCAGCTGAGTGAGGAGATAGCCAGGAGCACCGCCGCGGCGACGCACCAACTCTACACGTACAAAATGACCACCGGTAGTTTCTCAAATAACACCGGTGAAAATTCAACTCCGAGCTTCGGCGATTATCGTTTAATGACAAATTCTAACGCGAGGGAGGAATCTGCACAGCAGCCGTGGTGGTATTCATCAGGACAGGTGGAGACACAAGCTTCATCTTCGGTATACTTTTTTTTTAAAAAACAAATTATCATTAAATGCCTTAGGAAACGTGAAATTCTTCATCATTAAAGATATCTTTTAAAAACTAGTTTTTTGATTAATGAGTTTTTTGACCCTTTATGGTGATCTGAATTTACCAGACGATAAATATTGTTACATCAATTTAAAGACTTATGGATTAACATTTCTTAACTAAATTAATGAGGTTTTTTATTTTTCTTTGAAGTAATTGTGGTAAAAATTTAATTTATAAGTACACACGTTTGCCGTTTTTGTTTATTAGGTCAATGTTTTCAAGTATGATTTAAGACTGAAAGTTTCCTTTATTATATACCGTGTAAAAATGTGAAACTAAACAATCAATACTACATTACCATTTTAACGATACAAGTATTACCGCTAGCGAAAATATCTGGAGAACAGCTGGTGATAAAGTCACAAGATGCTTTTACACTCCACGTTGGGAATTTAATATTTTTCCTATTCATCCTATCTAAACATATCATATCTAAATATTTATCTGTAAATGTATAATATATACGCGAAAACAGTGGGTGACAAATTATTTCCAGGTCCCCAGTTTTTGTAGTTTAAATAACTTCATAGGCGGGTCGCCTAAAAAGTTTTCAAGGGTGCTGCAGGTTGCCGACCCGTCATGTAAACTATTAAAAGAAGAATTAATTCGATAGTCAAATGCGTCTTTCTTAATGTAATTAAAAATAAGGTTTGTAGTGAAATATCGGAGACATTGAGTAACAAACTTAAGGCTTTAGGTTCATAGTCTTATCTATTCAAATATCAACTTCCTGTATCAAACAAGTAATTTAAATAAAATAAAAATTGTGTCACACCAATCCGATATTAACAATATATTACCCCTAGTTTCTTAAAAATTCTTTTTGTAACGTGTGACCGTTATTTTTGACCTTCATAAAGTCCTTGCCATTCAAATGGCGAAAATCTAATAAACTTAAAATCTATATATTATATTATTTCAATTATAATAGTTTTAATATTGGAAAGATACTGGTTTTATGGCACAATGATTCATTACGTGCCTTACAATTAGCATCAGCACTTGTGGAATGTATTCACTATAAACTGTATAACTACCCGTTTTTTTAGCAATTATTTACTACTAATCTAGGTCTTTACTTTCAGAAAAGTAAAGACCTAGATTGATTAAAGATAATTTCGAGAATAATCTATATTCCAACCCATGGTTGAAATTCTAAATTTGTTAGTTTCCTCGTTTTTATAAAATTACTTTTTGATCAACGAGCTTATGTTTTTGATGATGTAACAATACTAGTTATTAATTTTCACTATTTATTTTCTTAATGCTTTCTTTATGTTCTATTTTGTATTAATTATGATTTTTACGATTAAAAAAGTTCAAGTATATGGAACATAAAATAAATATTTATAAAAGAACAATACAAAAAATATTAAAAGTAAGGAAAATCAATGTTATTTTTAAAATGTTAGTAACAGTTGGTTTTAACATGCGCATGCAAGATTTACGAAATACATTGATTAAGTATTATAAAGATGATCTTAGAATCACAGTTCAATTGCCAAAAAATTCTGTTAATACAGTTTTAATTGAAAAAATTTATTAATTACCCGCAGTTAACACTTTAAAAATATTGTATGCATTAAAAGTCCCATTTTAACAATATGTAGGGAGGCTCGAAGTAAAACCGGTATAGTCTCGAGGCTTCCATACAAAAAAAGAACATTTGTATAGGCGCGGACGACAACCCTATTTTAAAAACGTAAATTAAAGTTTCTGGTTTTGTTGAAAAAGAGCATAGTGAAGGAAAAATAATGCGTGACAGGTTGGTGGTAGGCTTCCATTTAAAACTAACAGTTATTTCTCTTTAACATAGACTTTATTAATATGATAAGAATCAAATACTTTGAAACATTAGTCGTATAACATTAGAAAACATCTTATTGCCACTACTCATATCAACTATACATCAACCAGTATGGATTGTTGACTAAAGAAGGCTTGTTTGTAATATTTATTGTTATATATATAATTATCAGAGAAATAGAAAAAATAGCGACTTTACCCTTCACAATTTGAACTTATAAATTGTGAAGTTCTTTTGGTCATGGAAAGTTGTAATATTTATTTCGGTGCTCGTCCTTGGTTTTATTTTTATAAGGTGATTCATTACTAGTGGGCTTTTGCGACAATGTACTTGAAAATTTAAAATCGATACTCGAACGCACTCTGTGCAAATATATATAGTTAAATTTTGTTAATGGATTTCGTAAATAATCTTTCCCGTCGTTTGGATCGCCGCAGGATCAGAAAAGGTATATCTTCCAGCTCTTTGCGAGGATCTGTTCTAAAGCTCGGCCAATAACCATTTCCGGTACTCAATACCGAGACGTCTTCCTTCGCGACTCCACTGCTTTTTAAAAGGGAAATGAAAGCCTACTCGCGTATCTCACCGGCGAGAGTCCGAAATGGTCCATGGAGGTCCATACTACCTACCTGGAATGACCACCTCGGAATGTCCTCGTAAGCTCCTTTTACCTTAATCTTGGGCGACCAGGCCACAGCTACTGAGCCTCGCCTCTGCTATGTGGCGGGGAACCTGTTCGGGGGGAGTAGTTGAACGCCCTTTAGTTAAGAATTAAACCATTCAGGCCCAAAATTTATTAAAACGATAGAGAGATTTTCGCTAGTAGTAAAATAATGTTAACATACTAAAAAGTAAGGATTCTATAAGATCTATGTTACTTTAGAAACTATGCAAACAAAACTCATTCCTTTGCATTTATCATTTGAAAAGTAATTATCAATCAGATGTTGAATCAGTTTTTCTTGTTGTCCTCGCGATATTTAAAATTTTTGTATTTTACAAAACATTGATGTAATAATAAAAGGTTAGCCAAAAGCTGTAACTGTAAACGAATCTCCTCTAAATACTTTCTCTTAAATTGACTCTTTGTTATCCAAACAAAAATGAAAAACTTTGGTTCTAAAAATATCGTCCATATTATAAAAATTGCCTCTGACAATAAATACAGAATACTTCTTTTTTCCTGTTATTATATAAAAGAGCTATTAATGAGTTGAAATATTTATCTATTAAATTAACTTTCAACATGGACCACATTCTTTATTTCTCTACAATACTATGCTTTAAATTCTACTTAGCGAGTTATAAAACTTGATATCTTAAATTATATACACAATATAGCTTTGAACACCTTTTTTTACTTATATACAGCTTCTATTAGGATGTTATTTTTTTAATGCTTTATATCTTGACATATGTAATTGTAGCATTTTAACATTTAATATGTAATTCACAACATCACCTTTGGTGATCTTTCTGCTTATTATGTTTTAACTGCCACGTTGAAACTAGGTGAAAAGTTAAGAAACTTTTTGTGGTACATTACAGAATAAACATAACAGTAAAAATTACTGTTTTAAGAGTTTTAATTGATCATTGTTTGTTTTTTGTATGATGTGTACATGATACTGATGCCCTAGATCAGGGGTCGGCAACCTGTTTGTCCTTAAGGGTGCAATACTAAATTTGAATATCACCGAAGGTGGCTTATTTTACAGATAATCAACAGGTATAAATAGGCATTAAAAAGCAGATTTTTATTTTGTTGGTATCATATATAGTAATTGATATTATACATATGTCCAGCGAGGGTGCATTGAAATCAATCAGGGGCAGGGCCGCATTGCCTACACCTGCCCTAGACAGTAATTATTACTATTTAATAGTAAATGAATCATGTGTTCATGACATGTCTTTTATGAGAGAGGTGTAAATAAAAATATGGGATTACACATTATTATATTTCAGTGCTTTTTGAAGTAATTTTTAATTATCTGTGAGTAAATTTATAAATTTTATGTTTCAGCCTGGAAATCAATCTAGCCCAGACCCAGATCAGGGAAATCAACAAGCTAACGGTTTACAACAAAGCCACCAAACATTACAACAACAACAACGGCAGCAGCAGCAACAACAACAGGAACAAAACCAGGCAATTCAGCAGCAACAGCAAACCTTACAACAGGCGTTGCAACAACATAGTCAGACTCTGCAGCAAACCTTACAACAGCACCAAAATCAGCAGCACACTCTACAGCAAATGTT
>DWIB01000280.1:0-11230 GCA_018248155.1 Cressida cressida
ATATATATATATATATATTAAGACGGAATAAACGATCAACTTATTTTGTATAACTCAGAATCGCAAAGTAACGCAAGGGAACGCACGCATCTTCTTTTAAATTACAACATACAAAGCCCAAGACGCATCCTTGTGATAATCTTTGTTGGGTGGCCTATGTAGTATATAGTATATATGTAGTAATGGACGTTTATATATGAATCGGTGAAAATACTTATTAAACAAATCATTATACAACATAAAACAAAGGAATGTTTATATACCACTTGGTATGTTTATTTTTTAATAAACAATATCTAACATAACTTTTACACTCCACAATCTTCTTTAATAATACTGATAATCACGTAATACTAACAACTTGGCACATTTTTGGATGATCACACGATGAGGTAGAGCAGTGAGCACTTACTTATTTTAATCTACTAGTGAATAGGTATATAGACTCCATAAAATCATTTTTATAAATCAGTGGTAAGAAGCTCTGCTCTTTCTACAACGATGTGAAATTCTGTCTCCCTGTAAGTTTTGCCTTCCGGCATTACTATTTGTATTTTTTTCTTTTTCTCATTTTCATACCTAACTATAAAGAAAATAGCGATTGCCGCTACAATCGCTACTATTACTACGCCCGCCACAACGTATATCCAAAAGTTCTGTTTGAATGATCCGCATCGACTGTTCACGTATGTTGATATAGAGATATAATGGTAACCCAGCTCATACCAACAGGAGATTATTCCGCCTTGCTGTTTTAAAACTTCACGCCACTGCTCTCCCAGTTCACAACTGCATGTTGCATTGAGAATCAAACCGTCTACGTGTAAAGTTACAGTTGTCCGATTAAAAATCAGTGAAGACGGGTTTAAATTAGTCACTGTATTGTTATCTATGAGTAGCTCCTGCCGGCCGTATGTTGACAATACTTTAGAATCAACACCGAAACATAAGAACGCCCCTTTTTTTAAAGATTTCACAGTATTGTTTCTGAAAGTAATTGGTCCTTTTGAAATTACGCAGAAGCCATCTCCTTCTATGTAATCAATAATGTTGTTCTCTATCAACACTTTCTTTGGTGATTGGACGAGGAATGCTAAACTAGACAAATGTTCAACGATTAGTCCGTCCATTTTTAATAAATTGCTTACTTCCACATTGGATAGAAATCTACTTGGTATGAATCCTATTTTTCCGCCGCGAAGCACAAAGTTTAAAGTTGAAAACTTTTTGAAAGCTTGCCTTTCAATATTATCAAAAATATTATTTATTAATTCAATACTTTTAACACCAGAAAGACTGGAGAAAGCAAAAGGTTTTAGGTTGTTGATTCTGCTGTTGCTGATGATTATATCATTGATACGACCTTGCACTGCATGTGACGCAATCTCATTTATTGAGCAATTATCAATGTTGATGCGTATTCCGGGATTCATCTCACTGTTATGTGAGAAAGGTGACCAGGCAAGGGCATGCTGGTTGAACACTGTGTTCGGCACGTTCCTGATCTCTACATTCCGGAGGTGGATAAGTCCGCTTATCGTGTTTGGTAGGAAATGTGCTCTATTACATCCATCGATTATTATACCGGTTGCTGTAGAGGGCACACGGTACGACCCGTCTGCTCTCAGTATTATCTCCTGCAAAAAAATACGCATTCACTTTTCTAATTTTACTAAGTGGATTAATAATTGGTAATGTTAAGACATGTCGCAATGTACTATAACGCTTGAGGGATGATAGGATGACCAAATTTAGCTGAAAAAGTTTTCTTCGCTATTTTTCTTATGATAATATAGATGTTCATATGAAAAAAGATACTTACATTGTAAGTAGTAGTGCAATTACATATAAGACGGGTGAATGAATCGCAATAACAAGCCTCGTCATCGCAAAGTGTCGGTACTAGCTGGGCCGCAACCTGGACTGCAAGTGCAACGAGCAGGAGCCAGTACACAGGCGAACGCATACTACAAGAACGCCTTTTTATATCACCGTTACACCATTGCATAGACAACCTAAAATATTATTAATTTTTGTATAAATAATGAGTGCTGAATTACGCTTCACGAACATTTATTTATGAATATGTTATGTTAATAAATGATCTAGCCTTTCGGCGCCGGAACGATAACGTTATTCAATATAAATTTGGCAGTACAATAATGTAAACGTTAGTTTTAATTCAGTAGTATTTTACAATAATCACGTACACATATAGCACTATAAAGAACACACTATAAGTACACATATTACTGCTTTAAAGAATTTTAGGAGTGATAAGATAACATTTAAGTAAGGTTTGCGCTGCAGATAATAATAAAAAAGTACATACTTCTGTCTCCGCTACAAAGTAAATGCAGCAAAATGAACGCGTCAATATAATATGTAACATGAGCTATTCACTTACTTTCTATTTTTTATCTGGTATAACAAAATTTCAATAATTTCATAGGTGTTTTTATTGTTGAATTCAACTGTTGTACTAGATTGAGTTCACGGCAATAACTAGGTACCTTATGAGTCAGTTAGATATCACCTTATCAGTTCTCTTATCAGATAGGTGCATATGTGCTAGCTATTCACGAAACATTTAGTTTGCCTGCATATGAATTAGGCAAGTCTATCAAAACTAATGTATTGGTTTTTCGTTATAAATTTATTTAACATATTTTTGCTCAGGTCGGAAACAAGTTTTTAAGTCCTGTTACCTCAGTAATTTCAATAGTTACAGCGCTCTTCGTACCGGAATACATTAATGCATGCGCACTATTTTTAGCGGCAGAACTGCGGTGGTGCCCTCCATTAACAAAGACCTACCAGTAAAAAGTAGTTCAAAGTTTATTTTTAAATGCAATTTTAACTTCGAATCTGATATAGGTTAAAAAAATAGTAACGAAAATATTTGGATAAACGCAAGGCCAGTTGTCATGGTTTCTATGATTCTATGTATAATAAAGAACGACCACAGCTTTCTTTCTTAGTTATAAAATCATTTTTAGTTTAAATAAAAATTAAGCATCCTTAAAACACGTAAACTTTACCAATGTTTTCTCTAGCCAACTACAAACCCTTAAATACTAATGATTATTTAGTAAATACTCGCCGCTGCATTTCCTTATTTCAATGTAATTAAATATATATTAGAGTAGACAAAGAAGTTATTTAGATTAGAAAAAATCTGCAGTAAGATACCTATCGAGTATACTGTTGTGAATTGTTTTAATTATTCAACAACTTATACCTGTTTTTATAATAATAAACAATTTAGTAACGTCATCATAGGATAATAACAAAGACGTTTGTATTTGTTCATCGTGTGATGTTTATGGGTTTTCGTTTTGCCAATTCAAATAACGATTGTTAAGTAAGACATTATTAGGAATATCTCAGCGCCATAGTTGCTCTTAAATCTAACATTCCTGATTGACATTTTGTAATTGAAAAAAAAAACTTTGCCTTAAATTCGTTTATCTTCCCATTCCAATCTACTGGTTATAGATATGAGCTGTGAAGGACTAAAAATCTTATCAGCGGTAATATTATCAGAAATAAGTCAATAGTGTACTGCCACAAAAAAGTTACGTCATCTGTTTAACATATAACGCCTTTCGTCATGTTTCAAGAATCAATAGCATGTATATGCAATACTTGTTAATTTAGAAGCCTGGCAACCAATGCTTTTAAAATACTGTTATATAATTTAAAATATTTTTTTATACTTATCAGTTCAGTTTTGATCATTATTAATGATCAAGACTACAATTTTTTTTCTTCCACTAAAATACACGTTGGCCTCTATTATTATATAAAATGTTTGAAAGTATTGTTATTCGATCCTTTTCTTGTTTTAACTGTTTACTAACTATGACTAAGTTTATCACAACTGTGCAGATTTGTGTTGCAATATGAGTTCTCGCGTTCCGTCGTTTCAATAAAATATTAACATACCATGACTCATACAACAAACGAGAATATTTAAACGCTTGCGTCGGTTTAAGATTTTGGTTGTAAGCCAATAATGGAACATTTACGCAAAGTTTTATGAATATTAGAAATTACGAACCTGTTGTATCCATTAAGATTGATGGCGTTGTCGAGTTTTATATCTGCACCTTGACACTTGTAGTTGTATATTCCGTGATGTTCACGCGGTAACAGGTAGTTATTTATTAGTTTGCCGCGTGTTTCTTTAGCTCCGGCACAAGTAGTTAACTGGACGTCAAGCGCGCGACTGTTCCGACGCGCCCACTGAGTGTTTCGTAATACTGACCTTTGTGTTATACGCCCACCTAACGATAGTAGACTGGATTAATCTCCAATCCACACTCATTTACTACATCTTATGCTTGTGTATATAATATAATCAGGATAAAAGAAAAATCTATCGTATTAAGAGAATTCATTCGCCCGAGAAGAAATTACAAAGCCATTAAGGATATACTGCGTACATGGGTATATGTTTTTTAATAAAATCACTGGTGAATAATACTCTCTAAATAAGCGCTGGTTAGGATAATGTTAGAGCATCAAATTACGCCCCTAATGACATAGATGGCAAGGTAAATACCCCAGTAATTTCAATAACTACAACGCCTTTCAAAGCGGAACACAGTAATATTTACGCATTACTGTTATACAACTTAAACCAATTTAAAAATCTCGCAATAAAAGATATTTGCGGAAAAGTTAAAGTATTTTTTTTTTATATTTACGTGCACTATGTTATAATTTTGAAGTATTATCATATAAAGGAAGTTGTATATTGCATCAATTGTAGTCGTGTTTTCCGGTTTGATTAAAAATGCGTTAACAGATCCACTGCTAGGGTGATGCTTATACGTTTATATTTATTTCTTTACTGAAATACATTTTACGGTTTATACTATGGTGACTATCAGTGGTGATTAGCAAGAAAAGGTATTTTCTCATACTCATGAATGCGTGTCAACATAAACTAAAACAAATGGATTTGATGTTAGATTCCACAAGTATTCGTTAAGTACCAGTTTTTGTTAATTGATAACGTTATTGATCGTTAAAATTAACAACTCTCCATACTCGACAGAAGTGTTTTTAAATATCAAAGAAACTATATTTAAATCATCTTAATTTTTTAAAATATCAAATTGAATTATGTAAATAAAGATGTAATGTTTTTGATCGTTCGTTCTGTAACTACAGTTCGTATCAGTTTTCTGTATGTATTAATAGATATGAGTACAGTATATGGAGATACTCTCCAGGCGTCGGACAGTATTTGTTTACAGAAATACCCTTGAGTTTACATTGAAATTCGTAGCGGTCATATAATTAAACTTTCAAGAAATAGGTTACTGCTACCATTTTTCCTACATACCTAAAGTTCTTAATAGTAATTAAATTATATTTTTATTAAAAAGGATATTATGATATGTTATGTTGTTTTACTATTCTGGATACACAAGTTTGATGACGATAAAAGTTCCTCTAAAAGGGATTTATTTTGATTAATTTGTTATAATTCATTACTACATGCAGGATGGTCACTACTGTGTTAATAGCTAATAGAATTATGTTCTCTAATCATTATTATCAACAAAATAATTTCTTTTTGCATTCGAAGCAAGTCTTCTATATGTCTATTCGCGTTTTTCATTTTTGTTTTCGATCATTAAAAAGCTGAAATTCAGAATATTTACATACCCATTCTTAATAGAAGCTTTCGTTTCGCTCAATATCATTATCGTCGATAAAAAGCTTAACTCTCCATATTTTGGTTCTTGAAGAAGTAAAATAATTATATGTATATATACACAAGAATAGTAAAAAATTAAGTACATAAATTACAAAGATAATGAAACGAAATAAGAAGTTAAACATATGAACTGAAACCATATTTAACTTGCTGTGAAAGTTATAAATTGTATAATAAAACAAGTGTTAATATTTAACATTTATTTTTGGAGTAACATCGATGGAATAACATACATTTTTCTTTATAATATACAATGTTTGTATTAATAATAAATTTTTATTACACATAATTTTTATATATTTAAGTATTGATTTTATAATCTGTGGAAAAGATAACTGTTATCGCCAGCTGTCGTCATGGCATACTAGTTTTGCTAACAAAGATAAGTAAATAAAGATACGTATATTTGATCTATACATTTAATAAGGACAAGGAAATAATTATAATAGTTTAAGGACACAAAATTACTAGACATTAATTTCCTCCTGCGTAAAGGCTTCGAATTTTACTAAAAAATATTTGATGAATATTTGGCTTGTAATTTAATAAAAATCGATAGAGAAAAGTATTTGCAATCTTTTCATTAATTATGAACAGGAAATAAATTACAGATAGCCTAAAAATAAATAAGAAATGTGGTAACACATTGTACACTATAAGGTAAATTGTTAAAGAAATCCATTTCAAAGTTAATAGTATTTCAAATGCGGCTATATGATAAAAAATACATATTACGTAATATATTTAAAGATATAATCCTAATGATATAATAAGGCAGTGGACTTGGGCGTTGATATATTGGCACAACGAAATGGTTTATGTCTAATTGATACATACATATTGGATACTTAATAAAAAAATATCTTATTTCGTGACAGGAGAATAGTACCTATTACTACCATATACCTATTAATTTTCTTGTAATTGCTGCTTCAAGTTACTCTTGGTATGTATAAAACCAGATTTAAATAATTTTGGATTTAAATTTTTTCGATATGTATATGCATTTCAGTGTACATACATTTCTAATATAAGTCTTTGTATTCTTATAATAATTTTAGGAAAGAAAGTTAGTAATTTTTTTATGAATATTTGATATAGCGGAGGCGAGTGCTCTTAGTACTTAATTTTTTTTTACATGAAGCAAAGACGTAAAGCCTAGTGAGCAATTACTTAATATGATAATGGTGCATAAAAGTAAATTATTTACAACAAAACATTAATACAACCTTTTCTGACTTGCCATAATTACTTGTTATTTAACATAACTAATTATAAATGATTTAACGTAAAAATATTAATATCACAGCAATGAAACGCTCAAGCATTGTTAAACGCTAGTATATTCCGCCAGGAATGCGTTCAAGCCACTGCACAAGGTTTTGTTCCCTAATAATTTTCGCCTGTGTAACTGTAGAATAGCGAGGGCGAGGCGTGGCTGCGTTTTTCAATCATTCAATAAGATCCTTCTCCCGTGGCCTTATAATGCGGGCTTCTCTGGCAATGGCCGGTTGATCATTTTACCAGAATGGCTAGACGCTGTCGACTTATTAGATTTTATAGTAGACAAGTGCGTGGGGTTTGCGGCGACGTTAGTCATTGATTCGGAGCAAGAGCTAGTGCTCGCGTTTGAATTCATCTTGTCGCGAACCGCTCGCAGGTACGGTCCACGAGGAACAGCTTGCTCTGCGAGAACGTCAGGAATAACACCCAAAAAAGCCTTCTTTTCCTTATCACAGTTAGCGATTTCTGCGTAGAGATGTACCGCAAAGTCTTTTGGTTCAAAGTATTCGTGTACTAACGCGGTCTGCCGATTATATGGCGAAAGAGGAAGTAATTTGTCAAGCGAGGGAGTTCTTGTCCCCACACTTATCATCTGTTTCTTGTTTTTTCCTATGCGGGGAGAAGTGTTTTGGAATGGTAATTCGTAAATATTCTCCTCAACACGGCTAGCAGTAGGCGAGTTGACATTGCAACTTTCCTCAACTTTAATTAATTCATATAAATGTTCTATCATTTCTCGTGCTTCCACGTAATTCTCTGGGTCTTCAAGTTTCTCTTTAAGGTTTTCTAAAAGTTCCTTCGTCAATTCCTCGGGTAACGTTTGCGTCATTTTGTCATCCATAGAGACTATATCCCCAGGGTAAACATTCGAAAGTGCAGTATCTTGGATAATTTCTCGCGGTTCATTTAGGCGATGACGCTCGGAATATTCGTGTACAGATAACTGGGAAATCGATCGTGCGTTATCTAAACCGTTGTTTAAACCACAAATTCTTTCACAAAAATTACCACAAGATGAGTTAGAAGAAAGAAGGATATTTTTAATACTAAGACAGTGACCTTTGCGCCTCATCCATTTTATCAAACTTACGAACATTACGATAACTGCACAACCTAAAGCAGTAACTATTACGATGCCGATAACCTTCTTATCTCGATCACTTAAGTGTTGCTCTTCCAGATGTTTATGTGGAAACCTTGAATTCTTTATTTCAACTGGTTGTCCTTGTTGTTTACTCTTGTATGTTTCACATTCAATATTATTCTGATCTGTACAAACTTTTTCCTTAAAATTTGTAAATTGCATATTCTGTTCGGGGACATTAAAACAACGAGCAAATACTTCATCAATCGTACAATAACTGTTAGACTCGAATGGTTCTCCAGAATTGTATCCCAAAGCTTTACCAATGAACTGACTAAAGTTACAATGACAAGGATGTCCGTAATAGTTATAAGCATAATGCACTATCGGAGCGATTTTTGAATAAGTTTGGCCTATAAGAACTAGACTATTTTCATTCAATGTTTCAATCTCGTTATTGGTAAAGGAGAGCTCATGTGGATTCGATCCTGGCGCTATGATCGAGAAAGGAGGTAACGCGTCAAAGGAATTTTTGTTTATATAGAATTTGTTACACGAAGTGAGTACGAATCCTTTTTCGTGAAAATGATGAAATACATTCTGCTCAATTCTAGCGCTCACTATGGTGGCGTTAACTGCACCCGTTTCGACATTTGTCATTCTGAAATTCATGGTAAAAGTATTATTAAAACAAGATGAGTAAATTTTACGGTGTTACTAGTCCTATTCACTACGTTGGTAGTCACTTTATATAGGCAGGACGGTACTCACAGATTATTTATAAATTCAAGGCTCCCAACTGCTGATTGTAGTGCATTCGAAGCAAAATCGTGGATTCTGCAGTTGCTTAACTTCATGTAATCTATGAACGACTTCGATGCAAATGATTCTGCTTCAATAAGATGAAATGAACAGTTTATCGCAATGACGACGTTGAAGGTGTTAGCTGAAAATGCGCCCCATCGAATAACCCTTACATCAACCGATTCCATTCTGACTTCTGCCGCTGATGAGCCAAAAGCTTGTTCAGGGATTTCAGGAATTTGTACATTCTTTAATTTCACCTGAAACGGACGACACTTTTGTAAAAACAAAAAATTTGAATTGATATTTTTTGCGCATAGCAATCACATTTCGCATTTAGCAAAAACGAGCCGCAGTCTTATGAATTACTTATTACTAACCGACATGCCGGGGCCGTGTTCACCAACGTTAGCTGATGTTGGATCCAAGGCGAAAGAGCCCCGACCGAGTTCAAGTTTTCGCACATTACTGATTTCCATCGAAAGGAGCCAAGAAAATGCTTCACCTTCGAATGAGACAAAGTCGCAATTGTCGATCGACACCGAGAGAGGTCCTGTAATGAATAAACATTACAAATAAACAATTTATTAACACAAATTCTTATATAATGCGAGTTGTAATTTTGTACAATTAAGTACATTAAAGTTTTAAATTTCCGTGACAAGTGATTTACCACGAAAACATCGACACTTTTTAATACAACGTCCTGTATGCTAGTTTACAATGATGGAACATGTCCGACTTGAATTCTTCGATTTTATATTTAGATAATGTAATAAATTTATAATACTATTAAAATCACATAAAAGCAAATATTTCATATTAAAAAAAAATATCACGGAAATAATCTCTATTAGAATTAAGTTAAGGTCAATAATTATTCTTATTTATGTACGGCAGACAAAATAGAATAATTATGGCGAGGTAACTAAATCCACTTGTTAACAGTTTTTTATATAATAATTTGTTGTCTAGTGAAATTATTAACATGAGCTTTTGTGTTAGCATCTGTTAGCGTCTCGTGAGTCATTATCCTGTAAAATACGAAGACTGAGTTGGAGAAAGGAGTATTTATAGATGGGAAACCGCGGCGCGCTCTGCTCCGCTACCGGCTATCTAAAGAAAGGAGCTGCAACCGATTTGAAATCTTATTAATGAAGTATCTTCTGCGATGCGATACATTATTAATTTCATTTCATTATTACTTTCTATTATTAGGTAGATAGATTAATTAAAAATTAAAAAATCATTAGAAAGGATTTATAAATTAGAATTAAGAGCATGTCCTTAGGAAATCAGTTGACGCTATCGAATGTTCATTACGTACATGAGTTTTTTTTTTTTTTTTTTTAATAAAAAAGGTTAGTGCTTGACTGCGTTCCCACTGGTGTAAAGTGGCGATATAATGTATTTGGTAAAGCATAGTAGTCTAGAAAAAAACCTTTTCACTATATAGAGACTCTCACGTTATAACTGGACTGTTGGTTCATTGTGCTATACCCTCGATTTTCGTATTATGAAGGTTAAATTAAATTAACAAAAAATACTTGTGATAGTGTTAAAAACAAAACATCGAGAAGATAAAATTATTCTTACATGTATTATTAACATAAAATGTAAAGAACTAGAAAACATCGAAAATAGACATACGGATTTAAGATTAAGTTTATTACGTCGTTACATAGTTTAATTAGTATATGAATTTTCACAGTTAATCAAAGAATCATATTGACTTTTACGTGGTCAAGTTTTTATTAAAATACTTTGTTTTAATTTATACTTGTTGTAATGTTAAACATACGAGGGACAATTTTTATATTCGCGGAATGGGGGACATGGGGTGGAAATAAAAAGACCAAATTGTTTTTCTTTTACCTGCAAGACGTATACATTTTTCATATCTTTCAATTATTTATACCCTCATAAAATATTATAAAAAAATACGCCGAAAATGCCTCCTTGACTTCTTCTTCGCTCATTCCGCGAATATAAAAAATCCCCGTCGTATGTATATATATAGATGATAAAAGTTTTGTACGCTGCATATAAAGTTTTTGATATTTAATTTCAAATTGACTAACTGATGTTTACAGTTAATTATTAGCTTAACCAGTTTCGGTTGTAATTACTACTTTATTACGTTTATACGTAAGTGATATTGCCTGTCCAGTATGTCGCTATGTAAGGTACTATACAACAAGGCGAGTATTTTTAGATGTTACATATCTGAAAGTATTATTTGCGAGAGTATGTCTGCAGGTGTCAATGTTTCCATACAGTTATGACGTGGGAGTCTTTAAGAGTAGAATCCATATGCTTCTAGT
>DWIB01000281.1:0-11221 GCA_018248155.1 Cressida cressida
AATAGACAACACTATCTCATGGTATTTAGCACTATATGGTGTTGTATATTACATCCTAACTCACCATCATATGAAAATCTCTTTTATCTAGTCTCTAGAGATATTGAATAAAGAGTTTAAAAAGAGCAATAATGAAATTCACTTGATGCTAGTAATGGCATCTTCTTAAAAGTAAAAAAAAATCCAGCTTATAAGGAAGTAGTTAATGATAATTTATCCATAGCCAAAAATAAACTTTTCATAATGTAACATAGTTTGTATTATAGTAAAAATAGACGCTGTATTATCTATCTAGATGATTTCCAGGAAAGTAATAAATATTCACTGCTTTCAAACTTCAGTACCATAAAATCATGCAATTTATAATAATGTAGTTGCTAAGATATAGTTCTTGGTTAAGAGTTAGTTTAACATCATAGAGTTTCCAAATTTTGATACTACATAAGTTTAAAACTTAACTACGATCCGTTACATTATTATAATGAAACAAACCCCTCTAACTTGGAGTTAATTATATAAACAATTTAGCAGTAAAAGTTTACTAACGATATTATGAAAGTTCTATTTAGTTAGAATAATATTTATATTCACCCAAAAGACAAAGATCCTTCTAATATAATGTAGTAACTAATAAAGACCACAACCTTCATTAATGGTCAAAAGCAAAATTGCGCCATAGACCAAGTATATGATTAATAGTAGATATATATCTTTAACAAAAAGATATATATATGTATACCACATTGCGCTTGCCGTCTTAACCTTAGATGTACTATCAGTTAAATATCCTAAAGTTTACTGTATATGAATATAAGTGCAGTACAGGTTTTTCAATTTATGAGAATCGCTTAGAATTAACTAACGGAAGTTGATCCAGTCGAAGCTATTAGCTTACCGGATATCACTTGTCCAGTGTACAGTTTTGATGACTATGGAGTGAAGATACTTGTGCTATTTTTTTTCTTATATACACTAGTGAACTACTATTTTACCTGATAGATAATTGAGATACAATCAAGGTAGTAAAGCTCACTATTATAGGAGAAACTTAATCACTCTTCTCCTAAAGACTTCCTACTCATAACTAATAGGCTATTATATACACCCTTACAAGTATCTTATATGTATGTGTTTTAATTAAAAAAAAAACTATTTAAAATTTCAGTAATATTCTTCATAGATATGTATTCTCTGATATATATGATAGTGATGATAATGAAACAACTTTCTATTTACCTATTCAACAAAATACAAAGAAAAAAATTAAAAGAAAACCATAATAAAAAAGGCAGTTATTTCATGAAAAAAACATACAAATAGCACAAACGGAAACTAATAAACTTAAATAGCCTTCTTAATGTTTCCTGTGCTGACACTGAAGCATTCTCTAACAAAAAGAGTCAAGGTCACTTATTTCCTTCACTGACAAAGTGTCTCTTTCCGGATATCTCATGTCTTCAAATGTAGTTCCGGGAACGTAACCGTTTCCTCGTGATGTTTATTTTCACCGAAAACTGGAAACTTTAGGAACAAACTCTCGGCTTAAGCAAGAATAAAGAGAGATGTTTATGTTAAAGTTTATAGTAGCTATTAATTTGCTGAATGATATACATTAAGAAGGAAAGGTATCGATTTAAGAAAATACCTTACAGGTTACTTACAAGTTTTATAGTAGTAGTACGTTTTAATATTTCACTGGAACTATTAAAAAAACTAAATTTAGATCTGTTAAGACCTTGAATGTGTTTCCATTTACGTTATATTAGTATAAAGTTTAACCTTGAAAACTAAATAGAATAAGATTACTATACAATTTGAAGTTTTTCGTATATAAATAATATGGTTTACTTGATTACCCCTTTCAAGTCATACTCCTATTAAAGTATAAAGGATAATAATACCGTAAGATTTGTGAGAAAATCCTTCAGCGAATAACTCATTCCTTTCAGCAAGTTACAGATGCCTATGCCCAGAACAACGCAATTTCGGATGAGGTGAAATTTTTATAACCTGTAAGGTATTCGCAGGAAAGCTTCGCTGTACCGTCTTTATTGCTGCTTGTTGCTATATATACATTTTATATTATATTGTTTATTTGGAACTTTCTACATTCCTCGTTAATCAAAAGCCAAGTAATATTTTAAAAGTTCATACTTAGACTATTCATTACTATGAAAGTATTTCTCGTCTCTCTTAAACGTTTTTATGCAGTTTCACATTTGCTAAGGGATCATTACATTCATATATAATAAACATATGATTTTGAGTATATGACGTGTTTAGGATAGGATATAAATAAAGTCAGAAAGAACTTGATAAAAGAAAGTAAAAAAAATTAGGCACAAATTACTTTATGTATTTGGTAAGTTATGCGCTTGCCCATAATAAACTAAAGCGGTATTTAGGATGGGTAGGACATAAAATATTAATTTTCATTACCATAGTAATATTAAAAACGACAATGTGCTTAAAACAGTAATAAAGCAATGTTTTCACAGCATTTTATCTAGATCTAGATCATTTATCTAGATAGTTTCTAACAACATAGTCCGGCCACCTATTAAATAAAACCAGCTAACAAGTAACCACTTAAGAGATAAAAGTAATTTTGAATACAAACTGAAATATTGTAGTTAAACAATCAACACATGAATAACGTTAAAAAACCTTGTGTAATAATATATGGAAGAATACAAGAGATAATGTGTTTTAAAAATTGCAAACTGAAAACTCTAAATTATGCAAAGCGCCTACTGTTTTATTATTGCAAAAATGTATTTACGCTGCTTTATGCATTTCTCATACGTCAGGCGTTTCAAGGCTAAAAGAGTATTAATAATAACTTTCATCTTAAATAAGGAAATTTTAACTATCCTTACAGTAAAATTTCTGTAATAGGTTTTGTAAAGAGCATCAAGAACGGAGTGATGAATCAAGCCTTTTAACCAACCTTTTAACAAACAAATAAAATTAAGTTAAATTTATTTTTAGATGTAAAACAAAAAAGTAATAATATTATAATGTATACACTTTTTGTTTTCTCTCTCTTACTAGACTAACTTAGTATTAGTGTTAGTTACTTAGGTAGACATTCTTTAATTTTAAAAGGACATAATTCGCCTTTTCTGGATAAAAATAATTTTTTTCGAATGGTTTAATAGACAGTCGATACGAACCTTTTTTCCTTATTTATCCGGTTTCAATTCTGACCTATTTCAATCCTTTAGGTATTTCTTCTGAAAACTCATTGTAATAAGTTTAATTATATATGAAATTTTTTAACGAATATACATAACTTTTAATATACCCTCATATCATTCATCAGTTTATACAAACAATTACTTAATATATTAATAATTTCTATGCTAAACCAAATCAATACAGTAACATAATTTGATTATCACTCAATATTTAAATATTATCATGAGTAATATAAAAAGGTAGGCTCACAGTAAACAAATATAACATTAAGACCAAGTCTGATGTATTATTTTTATGGTATAATTCATGCCCAACTGGGTCTCAACTGAAAACCTTGACACTCATACAGTGTTATGATATTTACCCATAAATATTTACATACAAAAGCCCACATTGAAAAGATTTATGAAACTCAATTTATTGTATATGAATATATGAAAAAGGATAGATTATTTATATTTATTACAATTGATTTATGTGTATGTTATTTTGTTAACTCTTTAAATCTGAAGTTCCTGATTCTTATGAAACTGAATAATTACTGTATTGGTACTATAGTATAGTATAGTAGAATTAAGTTTTCAAATTTTTTTCATGTAATTAGTTATTTTAACAAAAATATATATATGTCTGTCATATATTAAAAATAAGAATTAATTTTCTCTCTTTATCTTTCTGCCCAGTTAAGTCTAAGAAGTTATTGGTAGATCTCTGTTACTAGTCTGTCTAGTTAGTTATCACAGCAATCTTTTCCTATAATTAAATAGTACTATGTATTATACTATAAAATATTACTATATCTCAATTTTAAGATCTATTAAATTAATGCAGTAATAGAACTTAACAACTTATTATTCAAATTAAAAACATAATGTAGTTCTGTGTATAAATACTATTTCCCAACTACAAGGTAGTAAGAAGGATAGGGTAGATATCTCTTACCATAAAAAAATTCTTTAAATAGCCTCCTCTCAACATTAATGAGAGTTTAAGCATACTTATATTTTACTTAGTATATATGCAAATAATTTATTCCTAAATAGGTGCTTTTACTTAAAATTATCCTCCTGATAAAATGTTAGGTTAAATGACAAAAAGCTGAAGGTTCACTTTGAATAACAAATTTGAAAAGGTTGAAGGCTTACCTTGTTGGAATATTAATGGATAAGTTATTAAAATGATTACTTAGCGTTAAAGTTAATTTATCTAAAAATTAATTTTATATCTTCACGCGGTTAAGTGGTTGTAATATTGTAATTTTTACTTAAACTTAATGTCCTCCTTACTAAGTTAAGCTAAACAATTTATATCTTTAATAAACAGGACTAAACATAAATTTAAATTTCTAGTATTTTACTTCTTGTATCTAGTATGTTAAATATATTTTGAATAGACTGCATAATGTTGATGATTACATGATGATAGTATTATGACTATTCATAACATGGCGTCGGTTAATATGATATATACAGCACGAACTTATGCTGATTCTTGGAGATATAAGATATTATCTCGTTACTCTAGTAATTTTACTAGTAACGCCTATCAGATCAGACCAAATCATAACTTTAGATATGTTTTTTTTTCACTTTAGATATATGATAACAGACTTTGTAAAGTATTTACAATTAAACTTATATGTGTTGTATATAATATACACATAGATATAGTGTCACACAGTGTTGGGAAAGCGTTCCGTGAGATTTGACAGAAATGCTACAAAAATAGACAAAGTATTTAGGTCAGTTATATAAACAAGCTAACTACTTTTTCTATTTTCAGTTTACTCGCATACTAGTAAAAAAAGTTTATGCTAAAATTTAAACTTAAGATTCATTTCTTTAAAATGATATTTTAATAGGACAAACAAATGTTAACATATATAGTAATCAATGTTTTTGTACTTGGACTCATTTATTAGAAACTGTTTCAGTAATAAAAATTGGTAATATAATTATTGAACTAGTAATATTTAATGATCAATAAAATGTGTTGATACCATCAGGTGAACTGCTTGTTAGTTTTGAAGCTTTTTAGATTAGAAACAAAACATGATATTATATATGAAAGGATACAAAAAAAGATAGTGATTTTAGTATTATAAATAAACGCTTTAAATTTCTTATCAATTACTTATACTTGATATGTGGTTCTGTCATATGTTGCAAAGAATGTAAATTCTAGCGATAACTTAAAATTTCATTAGACAAATGTACATGAAAATTCAAATAACACATATTCAGGATTTAAGGATATAAATCTACTGGTTAATAAAGGATTATATTCCCCTGGCGAATTTCCCAGCGAAACCGTATTTCACAATAATTGTACATAAATCTCTGACACTTTAGAAACTTGTAATGATCGCTCAGGAATGCCTTTCAGATAGAATGACTCTTATATATAACATCAATATATATATAAATACAAACCTACCTGTTTATTCAATCATTTAACTGTTCTTAAATCATTTTTACCGAAGACCATCTTAGTATGTATGTAGGTACTACTGCAGCTCTTATTTCTGCCTTCAAATAGTGAAAATAAGTCTCAAAACGTGAGCACATTATTCTATATACCATCCTAATTACAACACATTGTTTTAAATATACATATCTTATCATTAGGTAAACATCCTATTTTCAATTTTATCATATTTGACGTATTATTCAAAAAATTGTGTATAAGATATTAGATCTATATGTAATAGATTTATATTTGTAAAGAAACAAGTGATATTGAAATTTGTTGGTAATAGCTTTTCATGACTATCTTCCACCATTAAACTGTAAATCTGTTGATATAACTACAAAGTGTTAACGTGAGAACTATAGTTTTGAGCAAGCACACTTTACCATTCATTCTCTCATTAAAACGAAATAAAACCTTATGAAATTTGGTCCAAGTTAATTCCAGCCGTTTATTTTGTTAGTGGTGTAAGTCATTTTTCTCTAGATTCGATAATAAAAATTAACATAATTGAAACACACAATTCCGTTTACTGAACAACTGTTTTCAGTTGAACTTACATCATTTTGAAAATCAATGGTTCCCTATAGCTGTTAATACTTAAAATTGTTAATGTAAAATATGTAGAATTTAATCCTAAAAGTATGTATCTCTTTATCATTGGTTTAACCGTGTGGTGAAAATGGCGATAATATTAATTGAAATCCGCGAACATTCGTTTGAATGAATTACAAATCTGTCAGCTTTATATTAAAGCTGGGGGATGAAAGGGTTTCGTTTAAATACGGCGATTGCTTTTTTATTCAAAATCCATTCAAATGGAGGGATTTTAATTCCTCTATTTTTTGTTTACGTAATCAGATCTGAATCCTCAAACTTTAGCTATGTGTTTAATACTCTGTGTTAGAAACATAGTCAAACTTTAATAATGGTAAAATATCAAAACCTCATATGGGATAGACTGTGTCCTTAATCAATAAAGGTAACACATCTGGTGTTGCCTTCCTAAATCATAATCCTGCATAACTTAAATTTTAGGTTAACTTGGGAATTAGACGACAGCAGAAAGTTTTAAAAAATGACGAGTTTTTAGAGAAGTTGAAGTAGACTAACTCTACTTAACCATACATAAGGTTCCTCATCTTAATTTCTAATGGTGCTTCTGATGGTAGCTATTGCAATTACTGGGGTAATGGGACTTAATATAAGTCCTAGTGTATGTACCACTCCAACTAGTGTCAAATTGTTATAGGCGAGTGTATTATTTACTATCAGACTAATATCTTGCTTGTCTCGTCGCTAGTATAAAAAAATACATCAAAGAACCTGATAGCTTAACATGTCTGAGTTATTTATCTAATAACAGTTCAACTGTGATATTTGTCATCGATGATACAACTAAAGTTAATTATCCAATAATAGTGTTATGACGACATAACAATCTCCTGAAAATATTTATGGTAAGTTTAACCTCAAAATATTTATATTTAATACTACATAGGTCTTGAACTCTAAATCCAGTTTATTGCAGGTTGCAGACAGTGAATATACTTTAACGAGTTATAATATATATTACTAATAAGCGGATTTCAGTAACCACGTTTCATGAATTTAAATGAGTGAGATTGAGTCGCTTTTTATGTACAATCACACGTAAATCTCACTTGATTTAAGATGATACAGTAACTGACAGAGTGAATAATAAACTTACTGTTATTGAATAATACGATAAATTTTACAAATAACTGAAAACTGCTTAGAATCTCTTAGCTAATATATAAATTGAAAAAGAAGTTTTAAAGTTATATGGAATACTATAAAGAACATTTATATAACATGTCTATTCAACTGCTTCAAATTTGCTTTATGATATTTTCTTATATTCCTGAAGCTTTCTTTCATATTATATGACAAGCTATATAATGGATATCAAATATCTTATATTAAAAATAGGTTCTATTATATAAGCTATCAGTAATAATAATCCATGTAGGATCATGAACAAATCAATCACTTGATACTTTGAACAATGAAACCATTAAGCTATGAAAACACTTTGTTAAAAGGCCACTTCCATTGCTTCTTACCAAACCATGGCTGTTGTTGTACAAAGTATATTCAGAAACATAAAAGAAAGTATTGATAACAATAATAGACTTTATTCCATTGAAATAAAGTACATTTTAGTTTGACTTGTATCGAGTTGTACACCTGCTGGCAGGGTTGAGATGACTTGAAATTTTAATAAATCTGGATGTATCTGCGAGTGCTCTCGCTTTCATCCTGTCACTTAAACGTCCTTCATAAAAAAACATCGCTTTATATATAAACGTACTAACTGCTGAAGTGTTTCGTTTAATTAAAATTTTCATCGTCGTTTAATTATATGAATATTTGTCTAATTTGCGTAATAATTTCTATGAAATTTATTTATTTACTATACAAACTTTGGTAGGCTTTACAACACCCATAATCCCGAGATCTATTACCGTTATAACTGAGCTGTCTTGTCTTGACGTCAATGAAGAAATACCTTCTCTTAGGTATCGCAAATCTACAACTATCTTGTTTCAAGAGATCCTTGACTACCTCTTTTGTCAGATTATCAGGTAATGAAACGAATTCGGTGATCATTTCAGTGATCTCAGTACAGCTTTAGGGTGTAATAATTTCCTTTAAGATAATGTTCCCACTTTTTGATGGTTACATGATGTGGTGCTTAGTGTGGTTTTTAAGGTATCGGCTTCAGCAATTTACAACTATAAAGAGAGAGTCATCAAGAAGAGAGTTATAGGTTTCTTCTAGACTAATGTACTCTACAATATGGATTGCATCTTTTTCCATCAGGTGTGTTTGAAGCACAAGCGCTAGCATATTTTAGACAAAAAAAACTAATGCTCTGATCTACCGATCGAGATTATTGTTTTTCATACCATAAGATAAGAAATTGAATTCAAGTACTAACTAAAAATCTATTGAAAGTATATTAAAAGCTTGTTAAAATATTTCTTTTATGTAATTATATAAACTATCCATTAACTACGACTGTTTAATATTAAGTTTGTTGTCTTTAATAGAGATGTCAATTGTATTCAAACCGTATATAATAAAGTAATAAAATATACTATGAAATTCGCTGAAAATTAACGTTCTACATACTTTCAAGCTACAGTTAAGAATTTAATAATAACGAAGCAATAACACGGACAGAAAATTTAATGAACGCCGAGATATTTGAGATTCATGGAAATTAACAACACCGTACACGTTGTTATAAATATATAATATTTAAGCTACAGTTTCACTCCTTAGCTATTATACTTAAGATTAACTTAGGTAGTTTGTATGTTTTTGTGCAAATTATATTTTTCAAAATTATAGTTCGAGAAAACAATGACTGAAGTTTGACCACCTAATTCTAATGTTTTTAAGTTGAATATTATTGGCTTCATTTAAGTTAAATAGTTATTTATTTCTGTGCATATAAGAAATGGTGAACTATCAGGTGAAGATAGAGAGGAATTGCTAGATGAGGGCAGCGCAAGATTTATTCTAGTGGAGATCCTTAAAGAAGAACTATGTGGTTGTCTGTTAGCTGAAAACGATAAAAAAACTTATAACTTATACTTATAAAGTTGATAAAGTAGTAAAAATCTGAGCTTTTAGTTTGAAAAAGATATTAAGTTGTAATTAAAAATAACTTACTGAATAGTAGGCTGATATAAAATTTTTAGAAAAAAAAGTGGTAATTTTTATCTATTATAGGAAAAGCTTACATCTAGTACTACAGCTGTCTAATCTCTAATCTCTATCTATCAATCTCTAATCAACAAAGCTCTTTGATTTTTAAAAAAAATTCTCTTTTTCAACTGCTCATTTACTATAGCTGCTAGGTTCCTGTTGCAGACCATTTCGAATATAAAAAAGTGCCATTAATATCCGTATTCAGTTTGAAAGCCATTATATTCCTATAACGTATATATATGTGAACAATATGAACGTAAATAAACGAAAGATCAACTCAATACTGTACTCGTCGGCTATTCTTCAAAAAACTGCGCTGAAAACACGATCCGATATGTCGACGGGATTCGATTAACGATTTCATTTATTCGTTTGTACAAAAAAAAACCTTTCGATTACCTGTCGCCACTGGCAATGTTTGCTTTTTAATATTTACATCACCTGTAAATAAAGCATATGAATATTTTCATCGGGTTAGAGATTTTAAACCGCATTGTTAATTGAATGAAAACAAACATTATCACACAACAATTTTTAGAATTAATTGAAAAAAATTTAATTGAAATAGCTTTATATTTTAATACAAAACAAAGCAAAAGCTTATAAATATAATACTTCTTTAATTTAAGTAGTATTCCTTACTATAAACAGTAATATATTAATAGGACTTAAATTAGTTAAACCATCGCCTACACGGCGCCGTGTAATTGGCACTCAGAGATAACTATATAGTCAATGTGTATATATTCACTTTTACATAAATATACTGTTTAAAGACTATATTATTTTGCTTCAAAGATATGAAAGATACATACTTTGAACTAATCTTTTCAAGATACTTAAGTTACTCGAATATTATCAGCAGTAAGCAAATCGTAATCTATATATTAAAATACGACACAAACTTCTTTAAATGCGAAGAAAGTTGACAAATTTTTGCAAATCTAAAAGGAGATTTCTAAAACTATTTTGAGCAAGAGATTCTTTCATTAAAATAAAACAATAACATTGAAGAAAAACTAAATTACTCAGTGAATCCCATATCTTATTTTTATCTATTGATTCAAATATAACAAGTAGATAAACATTGGTTAGATTTGATTGGAAAACCAATTTTTATCCCCAGAGAATAGAAGGAAATTGATTAAGGATTTTTAATAGTATAATAATGACTATATTTGTTCTAAGTTGTAAAAAAAATTTAAAACCTTAAAAGCAACATAAGGCTTGATTTATATCATACACCACTTTCAATATAACTTTATGTTTAGCCATAAACATAAAAGATTTATTATTAAAAACGTTACTGAAACAATTTTAAGTAATTAAAAACGTTACTGAAACACTTAAGTAATTAAAAAATGGCGGATTTTATTTTAGTTTATAAAATTGACTTTGTGTGCCAATTCTAGAAATATATGAAGTTTACTAACTACTAAATAGTACGCTCATAACAATGTGGTACTAGTTACAGTGGTACATACACCACTATAATGTGCCCATAGCTCCAGGACGTGAATAAGTCCAGTTTTATCTCAGTAATTTCATTAGCCACAGCGCCTTTCAGTCCAAAATACAGTCATATTTACACACTACTGTTTAGTTGCAGAAATAGGACGCTGCGATGGTATTTCCACAAAGGATCTCCAGTAACAAAAACTTACTACTAACTACTAAGACAAACACTTTTTATGAATTAAAAAAGTATATTTTTTTCACATTTTTTAACTTATTCACAATGACTAGCATAGGAAGAGACAGAACAGAATATTTATCAGCAGTACAATCAGTGCCATAAAACAGTAGC
>DWIB01000282.1:0-11201 GCA_018248155.1 Cressida cressida
TTTTACCCATAGTACTCTGACTCATAGAGGTGTAACATGCTTTCGCAGAGGTGCACCTTCCCAAGTTTTTCTTTAAACCGACGCAGAATAAACAAACTGCATATTGACATCAGGTCGCCGCCTTCAGCAACACACACTCCGTGCACATAAGGCATACCTACGCTCCAGGGTGGTTGCAGAAAAGTAAAAATCCGCCGCCAGATAACAACACCCCTAGTAGTAATTTTCACATTATCGTACATGCCCAATGTCATACAAGCTTTCAAGTCCAAACATGTCTCGAAGTAATTTACTTGAAGCATTATCAATAATAGAAGAAATATAATTAAAACTTCTCCCACCCTTCACATCATATCTTCTACAATGAAGTGCATTAAGAGAAATCTAAAGTCTATTGCTTAGTATGAAAAATATGTACTCATAAGATGTGTTTTAAAAGGAAATACCTTGGAAGGGTAAGCATCACCGACAGCCATAAGCTGCTTGCAACTGTTGTACAACATCCACATTTGCGCCTCATACTCTGACTCGTACAGCATATCGTACAGCAGGGATACTATCGGGGTAACCTGATGAAGACTTAACTTATTTACTTAAGGTTATTATCGACACCGAAGCGCCCGCTGAATATAAATAAACATTAATTTTAATTGTATTTATATTACAAGCTTTGATTTTATTAGGATTGTAGCATTTTTTCTCAATTTAAATTGATGTGGTACTGTAAAAATTGTAACTGGGACTACATTCAGTCATCATTTGGCATCGATATATGATTTACAAGGGTTGATGTCTTCTCTTTATTTAACTTGTGTCTATTCTAAAATACATCTCAAAAATCTGGTAGATAAATACAACACGAAAATTTTATTGAGGCTATTTGTTATTAGTTTGCTGCTTGTGTAAATTAATATCCGCTACCAAATTACTGACCTCTGTTGCTTTTGCTATATGGAAATTATAAGTATTAATGAGCTGGTATATTTGTCTGCCCGGCGGAATGACGTCCCGAGACGTCAGCGGCGCGATCTTGGACTCAGCTGGCCTGGGTCAAAAAAAAACAATAAATAATATTTGTGGTAAAAAGACATCCATTATTTTTAGATGGAATTCAAGGTTTTAGTTACCAGAGTAAGAATGATCCGATTTTGGTCAAATAGGCGTCACATATAACTCAATTTTTAGATTACTATAAAAATACAGCATGCTCAGTACTTTTGTCTAAAACACAGGCACAGCCTAGCTAAGACAACTAAAACTTGTACCACTGCACTTAATTGTAATATATTTAGAGTTTAAGGTAATCTTGTAAATATTTTATTAAAATATAAACGTTATTATTATTATTATTATTGTTATTTCAAACACTAGGTTCTCTCTCATCCTTATGAAAGAAAAATTGAGACAGTCAATTTTCACAAGGCTCTCTTGCTGGTCAATTCAGTCTATACATTAGATTTTCATGAGCCACGTATATGAACAAATAAAACTTAGTGCTGAGTCCTGACCACAAAGTGGATGCAAAAGAACCTCTTAACCAAGCTCCCAGAGCCTTACAAACAGACTAGATTGATTGCTTGTTACAGTAGCAGGACCATAAACACTGTTTACATTTGTAGGTGCCTGGCTTGCATTTTTGGCTTTATAAAAAAATGGTAAAATATATAATTTCTTTTATGATCTTCGACGCGCGTCCGAACAAAGCTTAATCAATTAATCAAAACCTTTTAAGGAAAGTGTTTTAAAAAATATTAATGTTAAACAATTATACATATTAAATATGTACTTGGCATGGCCATACAATTTAGATGATTATGAATCAATTATTAAATGTGTCTGTGTATATACCTGTAAATGGGTTCACTGTACTTAAGCTGTGCAACAGGCTGCACTTCCTGTAAACGTAGTGCAGTTAACATTACGCTGCCCAACGCTTGGGCACCGCCCATCCACAGCTGACAGCCGAAGTCCGGCTTTAGGCCATGAAACTCAATCGTGTAATCCACAGTTAACTCCCCGATGTTTGCCCAGTACTTCGCAATGACTACCTCTAGCAGCACCCCGCCCTGAAGCGATCACTGGATTTTATCTCGACAATCAAATACTTCGTAATTATAGAATGTTTCAGAAGTTATAATAATAATGATGATGAGAAACTATTTTTAATATGAATCTTCACTGTAAACCAATGACGGAATCAAAAAAGTCATGTACAATGGGGCGGTCTTCTCAGAAGCAAAAAGGTAACAATTTGTTTTTTAGGTATGAAGAGTTAAGGGGTCTGAACTAAACCTAGCACAGAGCAAAGAATATGTGAGTGGGTATTCCTGCGAAAACTTATTGGCGGGAGCTAAGCCACGTCCACATATATTAATATGTACATTTTTTTTGTTCAAGTAAAATTATAAGTAAATCCTAATTGTTAAAGTACACATAAATTTAGTTGAGTAACAGTATATTGTGTGAGGGTGTACTCACCACAAGATGGAAGGGCAGGAGCGTGGGCGCTTCGGCGGTGACGTTCACCATCTTGTGAGTCTCGTGCGAACGACAGCTGCGTTGCGGCAGCAGTTGCATAGTGTGCACCAAGAAGCGCCCGCAGCGCTGGCGGTCCGCCGTGCTCAGCCGAAGCACCGCCCAACTCGCGTCTAAGGGCGCTGCAGATAGTATTCAGTAAATGCTAAAATCAGCTGCGGCAGAAAAACTAAGTAGACGCCATCATAGAGCTTATTTCTATTTAAAGCAATGCTTTGCAACCTTTTCTCATCTACGGACCTAAAATGTTTCCCGGAATTACGCGGCACACTAAATTGTTTTCCTAGAATTTGGCGGCCCACCGTAAGCTAAATTATATATGATTGAATGAAAACACAAATTTTATAAATAATTCTTTTTTAGTTATTTGTAAGAAAAGTTCATATAAACACAACGTATTTATTTTTTATCAATCTTAAAAATTTAGTATATGTACATAAAAATTGTAAAATTTCAACTAATTTAATTTTACCGCGGCACACTTGTATCCCACTTACGGCACACCAATTGCGGGGTACTGCTTTAAAGCACCCGTAGCAGTTTTAATGGAGTAAAGAGACTTGACGTCTAACGACATTCAAGTGTGCGTGTGTTTAGTATACATAATAAATACAGTAGAAAAAAGGACCAAATAATAAATACTTAAATAGCAAAGGACCACAAACGATTCTATACCTATAACAAAATGACGTTTAATAGTGGCCGGCTTGAACAACACATCCTTCTCAGACAAGAGCGGCAAGGCGGGCCATTGCAACGCCATCGGCTGCGGCTGCATCACCGTGATGGCCACGCGGAACACCGGACCCTTCTCCACGCACGATACATCATATGCGTTGATACTGCAAACAAATAATTAATTATACATACGAGGGGAAATTTTTATATTCGCGGAATGAGCGAAGAATAAGATGTCAAGGTGTCAGTTACGGCGTATTTTTTATCATTTCTTTATGTGGGTATAAATAAATTAATTGAAAGATGTTAAAAATGTATCCGTCTTGAAGGTAAAAGAAAAATAATTTGGTCTTTTTATTTTCAACCCCTGTCCCCCATTCCGCGAATATAAAAATTGCCCCTCGTATATATAAACAAAAATAAAGCATTTAGTCTATTGTATAAAACACACAATTTTAAATAGAAATTGTTCAATATTTTTAAGTTTTTTTTATTGACTAGCCAATTATGCATAATTTATTTACATCCTAGAACAAACAGTGTTTTTTATACTTAATAAGCGACGAGCGAGACGTTAACCTGTTGGTAAATGATAAGCTCACCAATAACAATGTGCCACTAGTTAAAATGAAATGGTACATATACACTGCGCCCGCCGCTCCGGGACATAACATGAGTCCGTTACCCTTGTAATTTCACACACCGCCTTCTAGAGATGAACATAATGTTTGCGCACTACTGTTTCGCAGCAGAAATGTCGATATTCAGCGCGTAAGGACGATACGATTCACCTCGACCTTTATGATGCAAATACCGAAGGTATAAAAATGCGTCGGTGTTTCTGTCCAGTTATCAAGAAGAAAGTGAATAGTTTTTTTCTGCACCAACACGCTCTACCACATAGATTTCATCTCTGCCTTGTCTGTATGGACAAATGATCGCACATCTGCTGGGAACTTAAGACATGGTGTTTCCAGTTGTTTAATATGCCGAGTACGTACCTTGCGTAGTGCGCACCCGGCGGCAGCGCCGCAGTGTGCAGGCGCAGCGCAAGCCCGCGCGATGCGTTCATCAGCTCGAGGTGTGCGGGCGCAGACACCCATTCGCTGCTGCACGAAAGGGCAAGTCGCATGCTGAACTCAATCTTCTTAGGAATTACCGACTTGTCTGAAACACGCATCGCGCTACATAAGTTTTTTTGAATCTGTTCAATAACAAACGCAACATTTCCCATATGGCCATCGTTAAATTTACACATGAAAATACTCAAATTATTTTTACACACCATATTACCTAATTAAGAATTTGGTCATGTATTTAATGTCTTCAATATTCCATAATCATTTAAAATTGACATGAAAAAGCAGACATTTCAATGAAGCTAGATACAAAATGTTATTGAAAACCTGATGTTTGTGTACAATTCTACAGCATTGAGGGTTACTGAATATATAAGTGACTATTGAAGCTTAAATTTATGGATTATGTAATGATTTGAACGTGATGTTATTAAATTCAACTTAAAGAAAACAAATCCTGCATATTTTTAACTACTTGATTTTATGAAGTGATTTTTGTGTTATTATTAACAACATACCACATAAACATTGATGTGCTAATTCTAGCTTTTTCATGCAACCCTTGTCACCATAGCCTATGGAAGAGCAATTGGCAAGAAATGTTGCAGCTAAAGGAGAATTTAACTTAGAAGAGAATTTAAACTATGAGCAGTACATACTTTCGCAGTTACTAGCCCCTGATCTGAATCTGTAACCATATTTGGAGCAGTTTGGATTGTTTCTATCATGCCAGGGTAATCACAGAGCCTTTGTTCTATGAATGCATAAAAATATGCGAACTATGCCTTCAACAATAAATTATTTAACTATGAAATAAAAATAGAATTATAATCTTACATCTCTATCAAAGACAACATATTTTACCAAAGTAAAGTTCCCACTCACTTTCGATGTCCTCATAGTTCTCCAGAAACTGAGGCTCTACCGTGATGGTAATCTCGCTGGGTGGATCGTCTTGCCTTGGACGCAGCAAGATACCCTTCGCATTAGACGGCCCGCACTGGATGTTGAACGTAACATCACGTTCTGGAGCGCTGTGGTATGTCCTCAGCAGATCAAATGCCTGCGCAGCCAAGATTAACAGAATAGTCACCAAAAAGCAAAAATATGTACCTGTTTGAGAGTGAAGAAAAAATTTATACTACTCCTTATTTTTAAATTTCTTACGTCATATATAAACAATGAATCAATCAAAAGTAAACTATAAATCATAAAACGTCCAAACAAATTACGTTTTTAATGTTGGTTGACTTGAATTACTACCGTTAATTACCTTTTCAATATTGATCAAGCCACAACCTTGCGCCCAGGGCTCCACATGTGCGAGGTAGGTGGCCGAGTTCTCCAATGAGCGCTTTATTGAATATGGGGAATACATAAGCTGCTTCTCTTTCAAACCCGATATTAGATCCGCTGCAAATCAAATCAACACAATTAGATCCAGTTTAATAGTTCATCTTTATTTCAATCATATTCTTGTTAACATTCATTATGAGACACCTCAATGTTTTTTTATAGGTGTGAACATAAACATTAAAATTGGAGGTTTTCATTTTACAATTCAAATTCAATCAATATTCATTTATTCAAAGTAGATATCACAGAAATACTTTTTGAGAGTCACAACCTATCACCGATTCGAAAAATTTGATCGTCTAAAAAGAATATGTTGGAACACACGTTTGGCACTTTGCACACACAATTGGCACTTCACCTATTTGTATCCTTTATAATTGTAAAAGGAAGCGCGAAGTTGTCAAATTTCAACTGATTTAAGTTGAACAGAAAGAAAATAATAGAAGGATATGATTATTTATTTCAAAAATATCCACATAAAGTACACTCAATAGTCGAGGCTTTAGTAACCATAAACAAATGATTTAAAATTTTTAATGGGTGACCAAAGTGTAGCTTCACGTTATACTCACCGACAGCGCCCGCCACATGTGGGGCTGCCATAGATGTTCCATTCATGAGCTGGCAATTGCGTAGCGTAAACCTGCCAAATACATTAGACGCTTCATAAATAAACCACTTTTTTCTCTAAGTAGAAATATTCTGTTCATAAAATGGAAAGGATGGTGATGAAGTACCTCGCTACGGAGGCAATGGCGCCGCCGGGCGCGCACACAGAGATACCGGGTGCGCCGTCCGAGCACGGCCCGCGCGAGCTCCAGCTGAAGGCTCCGGGTGGGGCGTGCGCGCGCATCGAGTACGCGGCTGACATCATCTCCGCGGACACGTACGCGCCGACACCTGCATTGCACCCACACACACGCATGCATTAGACACATGTATACATAATCATTCTAATTTACAAAATAAAAAACAAATACAACCAACCAAAATAAATCTGCTCTTAATATTTATACTCAAAATATTTGATAATTAAAAGGAATATATCAAACCTATTTTAAATAATAATATAACAAACAATCAAAGCGTTTATAGGAGAGGTATTCACTGACCTATGAGCACAGGTTGCGCAATGTCTGGAGGCGCGCCTACTGTGCACAGTGCGGGTCCGTGGTTGCCTCCTGACACCACCCACGACACACCATACCGGTTCACAACCGAACTAATCACCTCACCCACACGGCTGTAAAAAACACACACTCCTAAAAAATAGAATATATAAAAAAAACTTTTTAATTTAGAAATCAGGCTGACAGCCGGTCACAATTCAATTTCCTCAATTAGCTTATACTGCACTTATAAATGAGACAAATTTATGAAAAACGTTAATCCAAGTGGATGGAAATGGTGACACATACCACATTTCATAAATAATATAGACCTTTTTAATTTAAATATCCATAGCTCAGATAATCATGAATTATCACATTACGTGCGATTTTGCTAGTAGACTGCATAATAAAAAAGTTAGATGAATCTAACTCACCCCACATTGGACCAGTGAGCATGTTCCCCATAACTCATGTTAACAACATCTATTTTTCTAGTCTTTGTGATCTCCATGATCTTGAGGCAGGCACGCACAAGTGCAGCACCAGTCTCCATTGAACCAATACGGCCGTCGCCAATGGTGAGAGACACAATCTTGGCGCCAGGCGCCACGCCGTTGCGGTCCGCCTGCTCCGGGAAGTAGCCTGCCGCGATGGCCGCTACATGGGTGCCGTGTGCAGCTGCAACAAACAAACAGGTATGCTAACTATGCTGTTGAACGATTATGCAAGCAAAAAGGGGCATATGATCAATATAGATAAATTAATTTTTGTCTCATTTTCTTTCAATGAGTAAAATTTAATGTTTATCCAGAGAGTCATATTCTGCTATTTCACCACTATACTATTAACGGATCACCTGCTAATTCAAGCTACAGTGTATTACTCACAGCACATGCCGACAACCTCAAGTGTGTCTCCACCATCATGCACATTGATGCTAACTGTCATCTCATCGAGGGGTGTGAGGTGTGCGTGCTCATGGGTTGTGCTATACTCGCCCAACAGCAACGCTTTGGACAGCTCTCCGCATTCTGTAGTGTCGATGCATGCCCTTAAATTTTTGTAATGATGATAACATCTCAATCAACACCATTACAGGAAAAGAGCTTATTAATACATTTCCATCATCCCAAAATTTACAACTTTACCTCCAAACTTCACCATCGTGGAACAAAACACAGTCATATGATGGTCCAACATCGGTATATTTCTTTTCAGCTGTTTGCAATGCTTCGACTCTGGCCTCCAACTCTTCTTTTTGAAGCTTCTCCTCTGGACTTAAATTTGGATTTTTTGCAGCTGATAAAACAAGATAAATTTAGAAATTAACTGAATTGAATAATAGCACCAAAGTTGTGTTAAGGATTTTAATCTATGCAATAGTCAAGTTTACTCATTATGACCTATTTTTGACCACTATTATCATGAAAGAACTATATTGGTGTCCCTATCAAAAAAATTATTATACAAATCTAATAAATAACATTTACCAGCAATATTACATAACACAACTCCTGACATATTGCCATGGTTAGCTACTTACCAACTTCAGTCTCAAACTCATGGAGTTTAGCATTAGCTTCAGCAAATGCTTGTTTGTGTCCCACGTCCCAGAGGTGTGCCTTACGATGCTCTTGAACCCTCTCTCTTAATTTTATTGGATATATACTGAATGGATACAAAACTCCTGTACGCCATACTCCTGTTGGATTCTTCCATGTGTCTGGTATCTATTTATAACAGCAAATTAATCAACTTGTTTCACCTGAACTATTTATATATAATAATAATAAACTTGTATTATAATATATATCATAAAAAAAGAAAATAAAACTTGTACTTATTTTTAATATTTAAATAATAGTTTTATTCCTATGTGTTTATTTTATAACACTTTTCATTAATATGTTTTTCTGTATATAGAAAGTCCACGATTTTTATATTTCTCCCTCGAGGAGTAAGTCTCTCATTTAGTGTATTTAAAAATTCACACAAGAAAACAATTTGTGAAATAGACATATAGTTTCTTCTCAAAATATCAAAAAAATTACATGTAGTATTATTTCCTAATGAAAAATTTTGAAAAGATGTCAATGTAAGTACGTAGTAATGATAAACCAAAAAAAGCCTAGAACAGCTGTTTCAAAGTGCAAGTCAATGACCTTTTGTTGTAAATGGATTACAAAAGGTGGCTTCTGTGTTTATGTTTGACGTGTAATAAGAAAATCCTTACAAAAATATCAAAAAAGGCTTTAAAGCTTTTTACCTTGAGTTTCCTTCCAGTAACACCGGTAATATGATCATCAACAGTTTTGCGAACAACGGTACTAGTATCTACATCTCCACATCCGCTACAGTCATATCTCTCTATAACTTTGGTCTCGCCAGTAGAAGTAACCTGAACACAACGAGAAGAACGAGATTTAAACCACAATAATATATCGCCCAAACAATGACAAGTCAAATAATCACCTTTAAACCAGCAGCCGCGGGATCAACGCCGGAATCTAAAATGGCTATTATAGTACCTCTACCATCGAAATCTGCATATTTATTCAAAAACGATACAACCCCCGTTTCTTTTTTTGGTAATAATCCCCATACAGGGAATTCGCACTCAATCGGTACTTCAGCCATTTTTGATTAATTAATAGTGTTACCATCAACAATTGGTTGAAGTTAAGCAAACTTATTAAATAAAGAATACTCTCACACTTTTCGCCACAGGATTACACGTCTAATCAAATGAACAAAATTTTTTGGTTACTCTAAATATGAAATAGTTTAGTATTCACATGCTAATTTCAAGTAAAAAAAGTAATAATTTTTGTCTTTACTCTTTTGTACCAACACACAGTCAATTTTTGTTCTTGCAAAAAAATTTAGATTTAGATGAAATTTGTTTTTTAAAGACATATTCATTTATGTTGGTACGAATTATTTAGAATTAGTGTTAGTAGTGTAATTGTGCGTGTGGATTATTGCTGCCAATTGATAAAAGTCTTTAAGAGAAAAATAAATAAAAAAAATTGCTTTTTCTTCACAAGTCCTTCCATCCCGTCCATCATGCATCCCGTCAGTATTAATACCTGTGGATGGTAGGTTAAGTCACGAGACGATTACATTTTAATAGTTGATGTTCTGAGAGATCGGTCCGCTGCGTCGTTGTTGCGGAAAAATACCAACTAGTCAACCCTTGTCAGGCGGTACTGCGTGGCTTATTGAGAGAATTATTGAAATTCTCCACTTTCCATTAGATGGGACGGTATTTAAATACTTATCTTCAGAATTATAAAACCAATTTTTGGTCGTTTGTAATATTCTTATTATTTTTCTTTATTCTTTATTACTAAAATATGAAAACTGGATTGCAGTTTCCACATATTACATAAAATTTATTTAATTAATGAATTACCTTTATATATAACGAGTATGGCTGGTTAAAATAATCAATGCACATTTAAAAATAGCGGGTAGATAAAAATCATGTGTTCTATACTGGTAAGATGATGTGTACTATACAAACATTCTAATTAAGTGTCACTTAATATGAATGAAATGATAGTTGTATCAAAGCTACAAGTAGCAGTAAAACATAACGTTTCAATATTTTTTGATTAAAATTGTTTAACAGAATATTTTTTTTTATTTTACTTACGGAATAATTTTTACTACTACGCAATTTTTTATACATTTACATACAGGTTACATATTTAAGTAATGAAAATACAGGTTGAACAACATCATTTAATACAATATTCTTTTATATGACTGATGTTTTTATCTGCTCTTTTGCTTTTTATGTTTTTATTACACGTAACAAGTAAGTTGCTGAGGCAATTTTTTGTGCGCCAGTATGTACATGCTTCACATGAATCGAAAAGAACATTATCATTGCAATACCACTGCTGTCAAACTAAGTGTCAATTTTGGGCGACAAAAAAGTTGAAGTACTTTTGGTTCATTTAACTCGCGAAAAATGTGGTACGAAATATTGCCATCTTGTTTTGTCATAACAGCGGCTTTGAGTTTACCAGGGTACATCACGTGGCACGTTCACAAACTCTATTTAGGAAATGTAAGTCGACTTATATATATTTATGCCATTGTTAGGTAACACTTCATGTTTTGACCTGGCAGTGTAATGTTGAAAGTTGTTTCTTAATTTAAGTTGAATAAATTTTGTTTTTAGCTAATTTAGTATCAGTAATTTCAAAAGAAATATCACATAATCAGAATTATTTATCATAGTAAACGAGTGATTTCTTACACAAATCATTGATTCATTGCATAATGAAGTATTGCAAGGTATTAAATTTTATTGACTCATTTACCAGTGTGATAGCAGAATGCCACCACATTTCCCTTTTCAGCTGGAAAACATTGTGTTACAAGTATTATGGTTTCAATTTACTAGAATTCATTAGGATTAGGAAATTAT
>DWIB01000283.1:0-11192 GCA_018248155.1 Cressida cressida
GTAGCGAGCTGTGAAAGTAGCGAGCTGCGAGATTAACAAGCTGTGAGAGTAGCGAGCTCTGGGATTATTCCCATTATGGGCAGTAAGGAGAATAAGGCGTAATCAGAAAGAAGTCAGTAGAAATCGACCTGAAATAGAAGGTCTGAGGCCTGAGCCGTAAGGAGAATCGGCTTGAGGAAGCCAGTGTGGGCAGAGTCTATTGTGTTGAGTCTGTGTTCTTGTGTGCATTGGGTAAATAAATATGTTGGGTTTTCTCGTGTCTTTCAATAATCATCCAAACAGTCTACTCATCGCAGGATTAAAGAAATAAAAATAATTTCCACATATATTATATACATACTTCCTACCTTGCGGACCTGTATCATACGCTTGAGTCCCTAAACAAATATAATCAGTATCACACAATAATTGCGATAAACTTTTCCTCTACCTATTTCTGTTTTCTAAATGAAAATGTAATTGGTTTTCTTCTCATATATACGTAAATAAAAGTATTTTTTTTTTGCACCAAAAACTGGCTGAGGTAAATGTCGCCTCTTACTTTGCCTAAACAATGTGTAAATATTAACGATTCTCACTAACTAGAATTAATAGGAAAGGATTGGCTAAACCACAGGTAAAAGTACCACCTGCTAAGTAATCATAGATATACACAATGTTGAAAACCAAAAGTAATCCTTAAATTTAAATGTTAAGATCTATATCAGATATGAAAATATGGAGAACCAGTTATAGTTTAATAGTTTATATGTTTATGTTCTATAATAATTTCCTGGCGGTAGGAAACTGCTACGAATGAACTTCTAGATAACTAAACAAGTAGTGTGTAAACATTACGGTTTTCAAAGCACTTGTATTATTTACTCTCAAGTGAATGTTTGGCTTGCATCTTCGCTATATTAAAAATAAATCTATTTTCAGTTTCATTTGCTTTAAACCCCATGATTTTCATGTGACACTTATGTTCTTATATATATTTTAATTATGTTTAAAAAATAAACTACAAATGAAACACATGGACAAGTTGTACAAATGATTTATATCATTCGATCAGATGAAGACGTTACCCAACATCTATATTTGATGTTCTTGTATCAACAGAAATATAATTTTCCTTCACTTCCAAAGCTTATATAAGCGAACTCCTATTACAATATTTACTTAGTATACAACAAAAACAGAATAGAATAGGAGAAATTGTAATAAAAATAATAAAAGTCAATGTCAACATATGCATATCATTGTATATACTGAAAGATTGAATTTGTATAATATATTTCTTTTAATCTCTATAAGTCCTTAAAACATTAATGGTGACTATTTTGTATGCAACATAAAAAATTTATATATTTTTAGTTTTGAATGTTGCAAGTATGTGAAAAAATAAACTAAATCTGAAAACATATTTACCTACTAAATCTGGAAGCTACCCTCTATGAAGCTATTATTCCTCTGTCGACAATTACAGAAATACTACCTCAATAATGAAATGATCATTTCTCGTCGTGAATACAAATCCCATTTCCATACCCCGGAACTCACTTAACGGCGCCATTTACTCAAGTAATTGACTTTATGAGAACCAAACTATTCACATGAAACCTCTTCCGGCCCTAAAATTGAATTGAAGATAAATTGGATACGAACATGCTAACAAGCACTTAGAAGCAAATACAACGGTGCAAAAAAAAATTTGTTTGATTTATCTGGGCCGCGTTTATTACTGAAAGCACCAAATTTTTATTGAAAGTACAAAACATTAAAACTAGATCATATTTAACATTGGTTTTAATATGGAATTCTATCGGCTTGAATTGAAAGAGCACGTAGATTGATGTTGTGCTGAACAAGAGCTCGATTTAACTGAATGTTTTAAGATGGCGTACTCTCTGAAAATCATTAAACATATATAGACAGCATCGAACCATTTTTAAGTGTTATTACTTTGGGTTTACTAGGAAAAATTACATCCTGATTATAATCCGTAGTGTTATCAGTTCATTGTAAGATAACATGTCACGTGGAACAGATACGGAAATGCTTAAATCAAGATTTTAGGCGATATTTTGTGGATAATTTTTTTAAAGCCTTTTATTCAAATAGTGCAAAGATCTTGCTTTGAAACAGTCCGTTTGCCTTTGGGAAAACTTTCCTCAACTGTTTTCATTTCACCCGGTTTTCGTGCTTGAGGAAGGAGTTAATCAGTTAAAGGGTATTATTTTTCTTACTTACGGTGACAAACCAAGTTGGATTACTTAAAGAGAACGTCACGTGGTGTACCTAGTCGATTATGCATCCAAGTTCAGTACTTGGATAATGGCGTAACCGAGTTGCTTAACGACTTCTATTGAACAAGAACCAGTGTATTCAATGTGGCAGAAACGTTGGCAACTGGCTCAGTTTTCATTATTCAGTAGAAAAGCTAGTATCATTACCTAATGTAGTTATTTTTATGAAAATAAACATCACGGGAATCCTTGTATTTACTAAAATATCGAACGAATCATGTTAAAATTAAAAGCACGATGTTTTAATTTGCCTTTGAACCCTGAACTGTTTCTTAATTAAAATTTTGTGATCACGACGAAAAGGTCAAGATATTGGAGAAATCTAAGTTTTCATTTTCATTATAAATATTGTTACTTTGAAAATATTCAATACGATTCAATCAGTTGTAACTGATAAAAACTACTACCTTAACTTTTACCCATTTATACCATTTCTATTAACGTTATTTATGTTTTGAAGTTGTGAGTTAAACTCAATGTACGTGGATTAAATAAACATCGTGCGGGATGTTCCGTTTGAAGTACGCAAAGTGTAGAATATTGTTTAAGATTTAGTTTCACATTCAGAGGAATTACGCCTGTTAAAACAGCTCCCGCAAATTAGATTTAAATAAGGCTCTAACATGAGCGAAATTATTTCAAAACTCATTTCAACCGACAAATTACTTTTCTTTATTTATAATTTTATTTATGAACGACTGTAATAATTGTAACCGTTTACCGTTTACGTTTATATAAACACGAGTGAACTAGGAAGTAGATTTTTATTAGATACAGGTGCATCCTAATCATGGAGTCATCAAGATATCACGCGTCAATTTTTAATTTTCAATTTTGACTCGGACTTTATAGGATTATTAGGCTTGCATATATTAGTCTCAATTAACTGTAAAATATATGTTTAAGCGGGTGGCCGAATAGATAATCCGGCTCGTAAGACTAAAAATGTTGTCGCCTCAAACCGGAAGGATCCGGCTCGAAGGACCAAAATGACCACGCGACAAATTTGGAAATGTAATTTGAGCGGTTTCTAGTCGAAAAGGATTCAGCTAGAAGTGGTCGATAGTTTGAGCGGTTCAAAGGATCATGCGGTTTAAGCGATATTAGCGACACGACTATCAACGATAATTGGTGGCTGTAATTGAAGGACAAAGATGGCGACGGAACAAGATAAGACGGCAGTTAGGTAGTAGAGAAAGGAAGCACAATACCTTATTTGCTGTTACTGGTACTGCCGCAGCGATGCCACCAATTTCATGTTTGTTGCGTTGATAATTGCGATGTAACAGCTGCGCGCGCGGCGACTCGACGCGGCTGTATTCGCGATAGAAGATGCGTGTGCATCTCTCAGCGGTTCTAGCGATCGACTACTTCTTCTTACTTCTTTAGCGGTAAATGCGATATAACAGCAGCGATTTAACTCTGCTGCATTTGCGATAGAAGGCGCGCGTGCGGCTCTTAGCGGTTCTAGCGATCGACTGCAAACGTCAACTTTCGGGTGAAGTCGACGTCAAAATGGCGCCTCGTATGCCTAAGTATTGTGCTTGAGAGGAAAGGTTAAGGAATGCGGTGCGGAAGAAAAGGATAGCCAACCAATCGATAATTTGTAATCGACTTCCGCGGTCGAATCGTATAATCGGCGCAACCAATATATATTAAAAATATATTATTACGTACAGACGAAACTGACATACATATAAGAGATGAAATCATGTTATAGTAAATTTTAGCAAAATCAGAACAGTCATAAAACTACTTTGTTATTATAGAGATTGACACTATATTTGTGCAGAAAAACAAACAAAAAAGGCTTAATTTTTCCAGCTTATTGACTATTAGTTAGAAATGGAAATATAATTATCACACTAATTAATACATCAGCTAGAGAAATAATATTTAGAAAAAATTTACATTTAAATTGGCAAGGCCTAGATTTAAAAATAAAGAAAAAACAAATAAATCAAGCTCAATAATCAAATACAATAAATTCAGAAGTTGATAATATTTCAAAAAAATATTTTTTATATAATCAGGGCCACTGGAGAAGAAAGCGTAATTAGGAAATTATGTTATAATTATAGAGACGTTTTTCATTGTGAAAAAATAACTTAAACCTTTACCCATGATATCAAACACGGGCTGACGCTATCAGATAACAAGGCAATGTTTGTACTTAATTACAGACAAGCACCCAAACACAAATTAAATAACTAGTAAATAAACACATAACAGAAGTAGCATTAGGGTACCATCAAATGTAAATGCATCCGAAAGACAGAGAAAACAGCTTACACGTTTAAACATGGACACTACAATTTTTTCATAACGCCCTTTGACATCAAGAACGCACCGATTTATGTGTGATATCTTGATTGAGTAATTTTTGAAGTAATTTAATATATGTTACGTGTCTATGTTTCGACGTACCGTGTGCCGTTTTTATATAATGGGTTTCATTTTCAATTCGGCAAATAATCTGGTTTTCATCTTTAAATATTTTCGGGGTAATCAGTAAGCTGTAAGAGTAGTAGTCCCATGACTACTTACACTGAACTGAAAATGGGAGACATCTGTTTTATAAATCTTTAAATGATATTTCTCTCTTTGAGATTTTAGTTCCCTTATCCTAGTGAGATACATTTCTATTTGGCAGAAATGAGAGCTGCAGTAGTTTGACTGTGATGGGTATCCAGTAACTAAAAGTTAATAATTGTTATATTATTATAACACGAAACTTCTGAAGGTTAACTTTCCCAAGGTATTAGCTATCTAATGTGTAAAGTATCTGCTTTGTAATTAACGGCGTTGTAGGTCTGCTTTTGACTTTAATTATTACTTAGGTTATAGACGTTTGTTGAGAGAACTTCGCTTATCATAAAAACAGGTTAATATAGGAAAAGTTTCTGATCGAGATACTTCCAATCGGGAGTATTTATAACTCTGTCATGGGTTATTAATGCAGTTTGTCTGAAAAAAAAAATAATAATGAAACAAAAAGATCATCGAATGACAATGACATACCGTTTGATAATTGATTAATGATCTGGAGAATGTCACAGGAAGTTGCTAGATGTAGTCAATGCTAAATCAATCGACGAGAAAATCCTTGACGAACACTTTATCTGCTCAACCAAGAACATCATCTGGTAGCAATTTATAACACTTTTTGACGCTAGCAATTTAGTGTATAAACAAACAGAAAAATTAACTAAACGCTTCGTATAACTAACAATTCTAAACTCAAGTTCCTAAAATGAAAATTCCTTGGCTGATGATTACGATAATAAACATTTTTCCAGTATACATACGGTATTTGAGATAAAGGATAACTATTTACAGTTATATCCGGATCAGATTTTTGTTGGTAAATATTACAAATTCACAGCTATTTTAAACTTAATTTACATTATAAATAACTCACGACTGAACTGATAATGCATTAGAAAACATCAAACATGAAAGGAAATAGTGTATACAGCAACTAACCAGCAATTACCAGGTACTGTGGAAACTGAATGACGTTACAAACTTGTTCGCATTTATTATTTACCTTCAATTTGCTTATAAAACTAGTAACGTTAGCAGTATAAAAGTTTATTTCCAGTACGAAAAATACTATGTATTTACAAAACCATAAAAAATCATATTGGTTTTCCACAAGTTTTTTGTTGTACTAAAGATTTAGTTCACCACAGCGTGTTATGTGACAACGAATAGTTTATTTAAAGCCATTGATAGAAGCTAAGCGATTTAAGCTTTAATTAAGTTCGGTAAGTGTCATTGATAAATTATGACGAGCACTCAGTTTTTTTTTACATAAATTAAGAGAGCTTTTGGGTCTCGATATTAATAAATTTTTTTGGGTGTTTTACACCATGACAAAACTTTAACCACTAGTTATATCTTTATAACCTCGATATCGATAAGCACCTAGATGTAAACAACATCACTGGTACTTAAGACGATGCAATTACGTGGTACCGACGGTCGCAGTTAAGATTGCAATCTTAGCGGCCTAAAACCATTAAAAATATAAGCTGTTATTGTATCAAAATAACTAAATCACATTACCATGGGAAACATACAACTCTATATGAAGCCATAGCATAAGTAGATTAAGGCAGTCAATAAACAATTATCCTTCAGACCACTTGTATTTATTTTAAAATAACATTTGCCGTCGCCCACCTCCTAATTCACTCTATCATAACTTTGTTTTATCTTCTGAAATGCATTCTCAATATTCTTGTGAAGCAATAAAAGAATAATAGAAATTAATATTTATTTCAACATTAGTCGAAAACGAAGTTTCACTGGAGAATCCTTTAAAATGTTATACTGAAAATGTTGCTGCGAATGTTGGGTTTTTACCCGTCAGCGCGAACATTGCTCCCGTTTCAATATTCGATAATCTAATATCGTGTCCGATACAATTATTCACAACGAACACGAAGTTAATACATTTACTGAATCAATGTAGCTTTAAACTATGCAAGATTATCCACAGTGATGCAAATAAATAAATAGGAACTGCATTTAAAATGTATTACTTTTTATTAATTAATTTTTGTTATCCAATGTTTTCAATGTCGAACCGCAATCTTATCGTTATCGTAAAGATGTAAGAGCCTGCTTTGAATCATCATAAATAATCATATGTTATTCATACCTTACGAATATTTATTAATTTACAATAATTTATTAGATGAAAAAGTAACAGATGTACCTAGAGGATAGATATAGATAGAATTAACAAATTCCCTGCGGCAGAGTATAGAATAAACTATTCATCAGTTGTACTAGCGCTAGTATTTCAGCGTATCCACAAGCCGATAGTGAATCTACTAATAATATTATTTGTGTAGGATAGAATATGTGTGTTAGTGTCTTGTGAGTATCCTTCAAACAGACCACTATTAGAGATAGTCCTATTTTTTAAACTGTTAAGAAAAGAGTCTACCGACATCGTTACAAGTTGAAGACACATTGAAAGAACGAAGCACCCTAGAGGGCAGCACCGGCAACTTCAGGAGTGTACGTAACCGATGATGTGGCAACTAGCGGGTACTTGTATCCGACAAGGCGTTTACTTTAGACGATGTGACGACAGCATCGGACTCTTTAATTTACATGTTATGGTGGTAATATTAATTGTTAATGAATGTAAACCTTAATGGGATATGATATATTATTGTACTGTATATGTAACAAATAATGCTGAAATAGTGAAACCGCTATTTAAGAGGGGCGCGCGGACCGGGGGGACAAAGGAATATGAAGGTCAGGCCGAGTGCCCTATAAAAGGAAAGCACGGAGCCTGCCAGCCAATCGTCGATCAACCTCCAGCGAGAGCGGTTAACCAGAAGCTTTCCAGAAGAGGTATAGTCTTCGAGTAAAAATATCGGGACTCAAACTACTTGTCATGAGGTAGTTATCCTGAAATAGAACAGGCATTTTATATATCGCATTTACAGGCGTGTGACTTCGAAGATACCCGAAATTGAGTATCGTTTCTGAAAGTGAATCGGCTTCGGCCGATAGTACTTTTCAGTGCTGGTTCGACGTTCATGCAATCCACCAACTCACGCCATCCAAGTGTCGCGCCGTACAAGTCTTGTGCTCAGTGCGTCGTGTACATTACTTTAGTGACAACGCCCTTTAGAACAGAAAATAGTTAAATTTGTTACCAAAAACCAGAAACTCAATAACAACAGGGATATCTACGAGTAAATATTGTGTAGTATAGTAGTAGTCTACTACTATTATTATACATTTATAAGACTACACAATATAAATCCTTTTATAAGGTTTAAGACAGTTTGAGGAGAATTTTTGTAAGAAAACAAGATCGCAAATGCGACGTATTCAATAAAGCTCGCCATTAGAAAGCTGCGTTGTTCTAAGAAAATAGCTTTTCCGAAAATAAAATTTATTATCATTCATTGCTCGGCAATGACTGTGCTCGCTTATTACGTATGAAAATAAGATCTCATTACTCATGTACATATATCTAAAGGCTTAATAAATATTTAATACTTCGATATCAATTTGCTTTCATATTTATTCATAATTACTGCGGGAGATTATAATTGTTGGACGGAACATTACTAGATACTCGATATTATCCTTGTATCATACATTATATAGATTAAGTGCTTCGCCCTTCACGTTAGCATATTAATAAAATACTTACAGAAGTCTTGGAATATTCAGCCCATGCCTATCTATAGTGATCGAAGTTTGTATTCATGAAATAAGACCTTTACTGTGTATGTTAAAATGATGTGTGAAGTAGTCTCAATTAAAATAACCTTTAACATAACTTCGTACTTGATATATACCTATAGATAGACAGAGACCCTGGCTCACTGTCGCCCACGTCCATCAGTTTCCTACGAGTTTCATACATACATAAACAGGACATAACAGCAACAGCAAGTGCTTTACCTTGCTGCCACTTTAAGACATTAAAGCTTCATCTACGACCGGTATTCCATGTATTCCGTTTAAGTCAAATAATCCTTTGGATAATCGGGGTGGTATTGGAGATCTAAAATACTAATATATTTAAAATAAATCTCAACTTATATGTAAATGGTTTAAGCCCCCTTTTGGTGATCAACGGTCACCACTGGACATAGCCGCAGCGAGCACTTGTTAGTTGTTAAGTCTAAAGTGGACATTATTGTTGCATTGTTATGGGCAGTCTTATATCTCACTCGTATCGTATCTTAAATAAAAAAAAACTACCAATCCGAAAATCCTATCAATTACACTTAATACATGCTCATAATGATCATGAATGATGAATGAATCAGATATGTATTTATTTAGAGAGTGAAATTACTAGTTGTGTAACAGCTCAGGGTGGAATTTGGCTTTGTGTACTGCAATAAAACTTTTAAAACAAATGTCTTAGTTACCCGTATGTAATATAATTGACAAGCAGCAGATATCATTACATCATGAATGTACAGTGGAGTGCTCACTGTGATAATTTTGCACCATAAAGAAGGAAAAAACCTACCGTAAGGTACAAGTAAACAAATTATCGATGCTCAAAATATTTAGAAGCATTTCTTCGAAAAACAAAGTAATTGAGTTTTTTCGATAAAAGGTATGTTTACTTTTTTACTTGTTTCTTTTTTCTTCATTATCAGTGAAATGTTTGTTTTTCTAATTAGAAGGATTTCGTTTATTTAATTTTTTTAAGATGCTAAAGTAATATGAGTATACTTATAGGTAGATAGATAGCGATAAGAAATGACAAATTTATTATATGTGTAATGGAGCAAAATAGGATTTACAAGTCTGTTACATTTAGGAATAATTCATAATATGTGAAGATATGTATAACCTGTCGATGATGGAATAGTTAAACACAAATTTTCGGCCTTGTTTGTTCCTCGCTTTTCATCGGATTTTGATGATAACTGAATTAGGAGCTGCAGACATGATTCTGACAATGAAAATATATACTTACATACAACAAAAAATTTAAAGGCGCTTAAAGTATCGAATTGCGCGAGTGTGGCGAGCTCGCTGATTTTGTTACAGTGCTACAAACTGTGCAGGAAATGTTTTACAATTCTATGATATGGAACAATATTCGGGTTTTTATGAGTGAGAACATACTTCGTTGGTTCTCTGAATTTGTGCTTTTGTGTATTATTCCGGGGGTTAGGTGAGGTTAGGTTAAATTGGGTAACCCCCCCCCCCCTCCTTGGCTGCCACCTTGTCGTGGTGATGGGGCTTGCGTTCCCAAGGATCCTCGAGTCTTCCCTCGAGAGAAGGGCAGACTAAGAGCAGCTGTGGCGGGTCTGGAGTGTACTTATTATATCTCCGGGCGGCGGCGGGAGTTCTCTACTCTTCGTTGCTTCATCGTTATATCGTAAGCCAGGTGGTGGTGGTGTAGCGGAGCCGCCATCATCTGGAAACAGGGTTTTGACTTAAAGGCCTGGACCGCCAGGAAGAAAACCTGTATAAAAATTACGAGAGGGTATAGGCGGGAGTTACCTCCCGCGAGTAGGAGCCCCGCCGGGCAACGCTGACGCAGTCGTGGTTCGAGCGACGTGAGCTTTCCCATGCCTTTGTCCTAAGCGAGATGGCGAAACAGAAGAGTTTTAGTGGGTATTCCTATAGATCGGCGAGCCCCACACTCACCCCGTTTACCCACGAGGTGGTCAGTGCGTAACGCATTTCTCCTCTATAAAAAAAATGTTGGGTATCGGAACCTGTAGTTTTGAATATTGTTTCTATGATCTACTAGTGCCATGCAATCTGCTACACTACGCTGTTCCAATTGTTAATCACTCGTTGATCCTTTGCCCTCATTACTGAAGCCAGAATAGCAATATAAGGTTATGTGTGAGTGTACAATAACATTGTGGCGTCTTTGTATTGGACTGACAACACTCAGTTGTCAGTTGTGAGTCAGCCGCCATGACGGTAAAGGCGAGCACAATGTAATCTTTACCATAAACATTTCCAGTCGTGTTTCCTAAACACCCCTAACATCTATACTAACATGGAGGCGCAGGTCGACAAGCCCGCTCCGAAAACGTGTTACATTAGTACATACACATGTTAGTAAGTAAACTAAAATTCGGTTGAAACGAATTTTGGAATGGTTAGACGAATCTATTTCAAGTAAATACAAATTTCAGATGTAATAAAGTTGAATTGTGCTTCTTTCCAAAAGTACATAAAAATAACTCAGAGCTCCACTTTTATTAGGCCATCTTCAAATTTATCATAACATATGGGAACCGTTATAGGTTATTAACCAAGCAAGGCACAACTTTTAGATATAATGAAGTTCGTTTGAACATATCACTTAACAGTTATCTAGTACGAATCGTTTGTCGTTCATTACGAATTCATTACTAGGCATCATTCTCCTTC
>DWIB01000284.1:0-11190 GCA_018248155.1 Cressida cressida
ATATATATATATATATGTTATAATTTATTCCTATAATATGTAAAGTTCCTACCTTTACGTTACGAACCTTAAGCTCCTACCAATATTTACGACTGTTTGCAATGAAATTTAAATAAGTGGCCTCGGAAAATAAGTATTAATATTATTTTGCTTTTAAATTATATTATTACACGTGTGAGGTAAAAACACTTGCCGTCGAGTTACGGAAAGTTTTTTTGAAGGTCAATCAAGGATATCTATTCTATTTCAATAATACTAAGTATTTGCAGTGGTTTCTTTTTTTTTACCTGCGCCACTTAGCCAAAACGTAACAATATTATTTTCATGTTGAAACATCTGGTATCGCTAGATAAGTCAATTATCCTTTCCTGCTTTGATATAGTAAGGCCAAAATCATGTTTATCAATGTAAATCAACGAAAATGGTACAAAAATTTGCAGCAGAATTAAACTGGGCTGTTTAAAGCTTAAACACGATTTTCGTCTGGTAGAGAAAAAGAAGCTGAGTTGACATAAAAAGTTGACATAAAAATTAACTTTTTCTAATTTGCCTTGAAAATATTTTTATTATACGAATGCTATGAAAACTTGACGCTGTATTTACCTTGTCTAACGTTTTTGATATCGTTGTTTTGATTTATCCAATCTCTCATGATGCGCAGGGCCTGCTCTCTCGTAGCTGGCGTCTCCCTAAGTTCGCGTGCGGCCACAGCACTGGGATTCCAGCGCGATCGGTCTACAACATCTTCTTTCTCACATTTATCACCACTGTCATTCCAGGTCGTGTTCATCGTTAGCAGCATTCCAGCTGTCGTCATCTTACCTGTAGAAAAAGTTATTTTGACTTAGACTTGACCTTGAAACACAAAGTCAAATGGTGATATGTCTACTGTATCAAAGAAAACTGTGTGCGTAAGAAACGATAGAAAAGTCGCTGCGAAAATAATTGTAACCCAGGAGCTGACTGGTACAAAATTAAACCTTGAACACCGACGTAAAGTAGCTAACCTTACAGTGTTCTACACCTTGCATTTCGAAGAGTGTGAATAACACTATTTAATACCGCCATAGCATTTATAGCATCATGCGTATAGATACATGCTCCACACGATTTCTTTGTCGATATTCCGTTCGTTTACATAAAACGTTTCGTTTCATTTTTCATATGAACAGTGAGGGTATGGAACAGTCTGCCGGTGTTACTGTTTCCGTCAAGTACGTAGGAGTTATTAAGAGAAGTGTGAATAGGCTTCTTCTAGATTTCACTTTAGCACTGAAAGTGTATCTCTACTTTCCATCCGGCATCGTATTCTAGCACTAGCCTATAATAGTTTACTTCACTTATTACTTCTTTAAAGTTTCTTTTATATCATCTTTCTAATACCTTTCCTCTCATACTGTAATAGCAGGAATACAATGATCGCGTTATGTTGTTAAAATTCCAATAGCTACTTAGATAGCTTAGACAAACCTTGCTATCAATTAAACGCTTTATAATAGCGTTATTCATAATACGGTTTGTATATAAAAATATATTTTTAAACTCTTTACGCAGTCATTATATTACTACGATTGAAACCAAAAGCTGAAGTAAATTCATTTATGGGTTTAGTTTATGTTATAAAATTTTTAATATAAAGATTTTTTTTGTTTAACGTCAGTTTAACCCTTAATAGCCTGATTTACGAAAGTAATTTTTTTTAATACTACTGTGTTTGTTTGAGGGTCTAGATGAAGGGGAAAATAGCTAAAAAAAATCACAATATTTATTTAGATTTTTTGTAGGGTGGAATGCATGAATCAAAATTGATACTTACAAAAATAGCACTAGTTTCTTCAAATAAAATTTGCACTCGCAAAAAAGAATTATTTCTTAGCGAAAATAAGATATTCACTTACCTCAAAAGTATTTATATTCTTCAGAAAAAGAAAATATATCAAATTTGTATTCAACCAAACTTTTAGTAAAATGTGTTTACTTTGCCGCGCAAGTAATATGTCATACATAAAATAAAACAATAAGGACATTTGTTTTTTTTAATTTCGTTGGAAAAAATATTATATATAAAATGGGCATAGCCAACCTATAAAAAAAAACTAATAGTAATGTGAACATTCGGTTTAAAAGATTGGTATCAAAATTTAAACTTTAGGCTATTAAGGGTTAAATCAACAATGCAATAGATACAAATATACAATGTTAATACAAATTTGATAGATTTTTTTTTTAAAAACTTACCGATTCTTAAGGTATGTTATATAAATTTAGTGCAACAATTAGATGTAGAAGTAACATTGATATGTTATGTCTACATTTATTACTTATTGATATGTAACTTTATCGATAACTTTCTTCGGCAAATACTTTATAACTAATCCAACTCCGTTTATAATGTCTTCATTCCATAACGCCGCTGGTCCGAAGGCTTCTTTCTTAACAGCCAAATTCGCAAATGCCACCATCACATGGGGCCCACATTTTAACTTTCCTATGACCTCCGCAGCGTCTTTATACTCTGACGGATGGATCCTTTCTATTTCGCTTCTATTAAAACCACAAAGTATATTCCTCAGAGCTTTTAAATCAAACGAAGTATAATCTTCTGGCTCTTTCGAACCAAAATCTTCTTTAACTCGATTTGCTATTGCTGATAATTGTTGGTCAGTGAGATTGTAATCTAAACCAAAGTTTTCAATAACATCGATATCGCCAAGGGTCATATTGGAATAATCGTCCACCTTTATAGCCACCGTCACCCATCGTAGATTTGTCAGTACTTCGTCAGGGACGTTTGAAACACCTTCAAAGTATCTCACTAAAAAGTCCCAAATTAAGTTAGCTTTGTCGTTCGATACTTTTTCGCTGTTAAACTTTTGCAAACACTCTACAACAAAAGATGTATCTTTAAATTGGGTTTCGTTAAAAAACGTATCGTTTATTGGTACCGAGATATCGTCACAAGTCGATAATTGTTTCGCTAATGCAACTTTTGTTAATAGAAACACAATAGTGATTTTGATGATCATTTTGAATCTTTCCATCACCGCAGCAGTAATATAAATGGTAATAAAATCAAAATCACTACAGCCGCGTCTACATTATTTATTAATTCATCGATTTACATCACTGCTGTAACAATTCCAGGGTTCAAGGTATCAACTTAAAAAAACATAGAATAACTAATAAGCCTTCGTAAAAGTGGTTTTTTTTTGTAGACAACATCCAAATAGTTTCATATTATTGAAAAAAAGGTTTTAATCAATATTACTTTTAAAAAGTTGTTTAGTTAACTAAGCAATGAGACGAACAAGACGTTGATCTGATGATAATTGATGCTTAAGATAGTTACTTGGTGAGTACTTTTTATTTATGATTTAATTATTCCAAAATTTATTTATGTTTTACTATATTGTTAACTTTGGAACTTTCCCTCATCTCCTTAAGTCCCTAAATTCTTTAAAGCATACGGTTTCCTTGATTCTGAACATCAGTTTTGACCATCGCTCTTGGACTCAAGCAACGCTTCCAGTAAGGTTCGGTGGCTTAGACGTCCTGAAAACGTGTCTCCTTATCGGCTTAAAGTTTTACATCAATTCCGTATATGAACGAGGCAAAGGATGCCTGGAGTGGTCCGCCATGATTTTCCAATATGTCTTCCCAAAGGCTTTGAGACGAACCTCTCTACAGACTCTTGCGGAGTAATCTCGTTAATACATCTTCTAGTTCTGCATAGCTCGTCTCTTAGCTTTGGAAATGTAATAATCAGGCCTTTGGTTACAGGCACTACCTTTACCTTCTACTGGCATATTATTGGACTAGTACCTAGTGCCCTTCGTACACGACGACATTTGCCATAAAAATTATTGAATTACTTCCGGTTTCATTTTCAAGGCAAACGTCCTATTTTAAAATATTTACAACATTATTTTGTTTACTTAAGGAAAACGTATAATAAATTATGTTAAACAAAACATATCAATGTTAAATTGTAAACTATGCTAAGATAAAGTTGAGTTCATGATATTTTTAAAAAAAGATCATTAAATAGATCATTGATTGATTGAAGATGTTTAGCTATCTGATTCTAATGACAATTTAAATTGTATAACAGATAATTAATTATTTTATCGAATGAGTGAAACTGAATTAAATTTTGAATAAAAGAACCAAATGTGTACTTTTTATCATTACCAAAAAATGCTAACTTTTTGATGATACTACACTAAAACTTTAAACTAAAACAATATAAGATTAAAGGTATAACCATTTCCATCTGAATTATCATTACCGATGATGCGAGAGTCACGAATGATGGTATAACGTCATTAAACAAAGGCGATAACGTGAAAATTATTTCATTAAAATCATGAATATATTGAATATATTACAAACCCGGATATTGGTAAGATTAAAATGTTCATGAAGTCTTGCTTAGTTGTCGACATAAGAAAAAACGCGAAACTACTGATTATATTTTTTTTCTTTGCTGATATGACTTAAAAATTAAACCTTCAGATGATTAACTGGTATACCGAAAACATGTTGAATTAAAAAAAAATATTAAATAAATCAATAAAAATACTAATATCTAGGAGTAGAGTAGCGGAGAATAAGGGAGAACAGTAGAAAGGAAAATTATTATATTTTTTCAGTAAAGCTAATTTTTTGAATTACTGTTAATCTGATTGTTACTGCGAACGCATACCTTTAACCAAATATATCGAATTCATTAAAAATTTATAAAATGACCTAATTATCTACTACTTGTCTGTTAAGCAATGGATACAATACGGAAGTTTTGCTCGGTATAATAATGTATTCAATGTATAATTAATTCCTCTCATAAGAAGTGATATTTTTTTAATGAATGGATATGGATTTTTAATAATGATATGGATTTGGACGACACAGTTAATCAAACACAACTTAGTTTCTTCTATATAAGAACAGATAGGAATAAACTATTTATGAAGTTGATTTTTTTTAGAATAGACAATTAGAAACTACTGATTAATAAATGAAGCAGTGCTGACATTAACCTTGCAGCGAATCCATTAAACCTGATTTTAATTATTTTCAATGTAACAGACATTATCAATGAATTCCGGCTTCTGAAGGTTTCGATGGAAATATTGATTATGAAGGTTACATAAAATTGTTATTTTATTTATTAAATTAAAGAAAAGTCTTTATTATACGTTATTAATTAAGTAGTATATTTGTTTAAAATAAAGTAATCCATCTGAATGGCGTTTTAACTAAATTACTTGTAACTAAAGGTTTAAGATCAGATATAGATTTCATAAATAATTGAATTTAATTTTTTTATTATATTTACGAGAAATACTGTAATTTAAAGATTGAATTACATGTTATATCACTTGTGTTCTCACCAATTTGTATAGATATGGTCTAATGATTCAATTGCGAAATGATTTGAACCAAACAATGCGTGTATACATACAATGGTTAGGAAATGATTTACAATGCGAAAGTAATTTAGTGTATTTTCTAGTAATAAAACCTATTATGTCACACAACATAATTCCATATCTTTGTTACCTGAAAGTAAATAATTTATATAACACACTAAATTAGTAGAAGGACTATTTGTGTAAATTACCAGCCAAATGGTCCGAGGCCATGAAATGACATCTTGCTTAACGACCATGAATAAACGAGTTCACTACATAACTAATAAATACTGGTAGAGACAGAAATAAGGCTTACAATAATTTTTTATTAATTTTACGATATATTATTAATAAAAAAATTATTATTTATATTTTTACTTAGCCCAGTTGTTAAATTTTACTTGTCGGCACTCTCGGCACTAATGTCATTGAAAAATCATATACATTTTGTTCGTTCCTTTTGTTATTGTTTTCCAAAAAACAAGGAATTCTTTTATTATTTGTTCTAAAGCTGGAATTTTTTAAACGTAGGTACGGGTATGTAATGTTTCATCTATTGCTGTCTGTAGTTTTTTTTTCATTATTAATTTGAGGAGATTTTGGAAGGTATGTTTCTTGCAAAAATTCTATATCATCGGTCGGTTTTTATCCGGTAATCCGGTATTTGGGATCCTGGAATCCCGGTATTGTAAGCCCTAATCGCAAATCATAGAAATAAATATTTAACCAAAGGATGTATAAAATTGAAGCATAAATGTTAAATAACATTTATTTTCGTGAATTAATAGATATTATAGTAAGATTTTATCATGTTTTCTTCTACTGTTCGATATTATTTCATTTGTTATTATTAAAATAACAGCAACTTATTTGTAACGTTATATCTATTAAATAATACTCTAAAAAATGGGTACAATTTTTCCCATCATTTACATAAGTTAAGTAATTAAACTCATACAATAATCACTAAGATTTACATATAATAAATGTGAATAATATATACACCAAAATTGTTCTTTGTTACTGTTAATACAAACATAATTTAGTTTTTTTGTAAAAAAAGCTTGTTTTGTTATAACAAAAAACATTAGCTCTTCAAAATTATGAGAATGGCGTAAATCATTATTTCTCAAGACTTCTTTTATTGTTTCTTTGGTTTTTTTATATCGTTTAACTTAAACAGAAATGTGTGGTTCTTTAAGTTACTGTTAGTAAAAGAGCAGAGTGTAACTGGGCAAAGACACATCTGCAATTCGCACAGGAGACAAAACCTGGATCCTAAAAAGATCCAAAGTCCATGAGAGGTTCACTGACGTGATTCTGAGATATATTTACATATCATATATTCAAAACCGACTTGACAATGGGCACAGCTCATGATTTTCTTAAGTAGTTATAAGCCAGTGTTCTTCAATCATTTCCTAACCAGTCAGAAGATTTCAGTAAAAAGATCCTATGATAATAGCTAGGATCTATCAATCCTTACTCTTCATAATATCCTAAGTCCTATTTTATATGTAGACCATATACTCATGCTTATGTCTTGTCCTGACACACAATTCTAGTAAACTAATAAGTAAAAAAATATTATGAAATCGAGTAATAAAATTTACATAAGATAATAGGAACAGAGATATTAAACGCATATTGTATATAAAAAACTAATATTTACTTATAACAGGTTTGAAATATTTTTACTGGTGATAGGTGTTTGTTGTCTTCTGTCTAATAACCAGTAAAATAACTAAAATGAATCGACTTAACATCTCAAATTAATGATGCGGTGTAGAGAATCTTAACTAATCTCACATTGGTATTACTTTATAATGCTATGAACCTTTTTCGAGCTGAATAGTTAGCTATAAGATACATATAATTTTACGTATATAAACTATTATATATATATTTTTTGAGGCCTTTGCCAACATCTAAGAGTAGTTGCTTGTCAACTATAGTTAGACTTTTATGTAACATTTGCTGCTAAACAGGTTTGCCAATGTTAGAGGTTTGTGGGTCACTTGTTCGGTATATCACGAGGGTCATCGCTCTGACCCTTGTCGCGCGTGAATTTCACGTAAGAGCCCATTTAAATATGACGTAATGTAAACGCGAATTTTGTAATGTGTGAAGAGTGGTATAGCGTTGCATTAACTCCTGAAATAGTGACGTAATGTTCAGACGAATGTCGCTTTAATCAGATCACTATTATTCTTAAATATCTGATTACATATAATGTATTCAATGTTTATTAACCAACTATTAATTTAACCATTCTCAAGAACATCTAACGATAACTAGAAGATAATTGAAGTAATTAACGGAACTAACAATTAGAAATCATAATTACATATAAGAAAATCATATTTAAGTTTAATTAATAACAAACATGCCAAGGATGCTAAGGATTTTCCGAAGCCTTCATCGGAGCTTAATTTGTTAAATTATCTATAACTTAGATTCTTAACATATTCTTGAAAATCAATGTCAAGTTAAAATACGTAGTTAAAACCAGTTAGATCAATCCACTAGCTTCTCCTCGTGTTCATACATAATAACATTGATCTAAGCACGTAAAAACTTACACACGATATAATTATGGAAATATTCCGTCCAGGTATTAAAGACTTCAATTAAAATAGAAGTTCTCTTCCAATATTTTCCACTAACGTTTAGTTGTAGATATTAGGTAATGTATTTCTATTTTATAACATAATATAAATCAGATCTTATTTATTTTGAAAATTCTTTAAGAAATCAAACTGGAAATCTATTTATTATCTGTTGCATATGTAGATCATCTCAAACCGCTGTAAAGGTGCAAAACTACTACCTCTCAACTGATCCAATTTATTCTCAAGCATAGAAAACTAGGGACGAATGGAAACCTTTACCAAAAGGCAAACAGACAACATCAAATCAAAATCATTGCATTAACACAATAAATAAAAACCTATTATTATTACATAATATTAAACTACGTTAAAATACTTGTAAAGTTCCAGAAATTGATTATTTATACTTTGTATATTGAAGTACATTGAAAAAAGGGGTCAAAAATCAAAAGATAATAATGAGTTTACTTGAACGTAAATATTTAGTTATGTTACATATACAATAAATAAAGCGAATTAAAAAAATATATTACAGTATTTTTTGTTATAGTAAAGTACGCAAGCACAAAGAAATTTTTCTATGGAAGAAATAACTCTATAAAAAGTATATTTTACTGTATGTATGATAAAATAAATAAATACATACTTAAGTTATAATTCTGTCTGCAGCAAGCCTTTCAGCGCGGCGCTCCAACGCACAGTGTCCAAGTCAAGGGCCCCACGCACGTCTGCCTTCCTACGGTTATGTAGCTCCGCAATATACCGGTTTCAGTGTGGTAATAATATGATAATAATATTAAACTAACCAGTTTCCCACTTGTTTGTACAAAACAAACGCCAATTTCCTTTAATTCGTTTAAACGCCCAAACACACGCTCATTTATACATATTATTTTTTACTTCAATGTTTACTATCTAACAAGGAACTGTGTAACGTCTTCGTCACATTACCATTGAATCATTATAATAATTATATATGTTATATACACTAACATCTTGTTTCATCATATTTATTTATTTAATCATGTTGCAATAAAACATTTACCAGAGAACGTCTAGGTAGGTACTTATTTCAGTAGTGTAAAAGCATTAGTGTTCAGGTCTGATAGGCGCTGTAGCTACTGAAATTAGAGTGGTAACGGGACTTAACACCTTATGGTCCAGAGCAATGTGATGATATATGTACCATTCAAATTATTGCCACATTTTTGTGGATGAGCGTATCCTTTACGATCAGATTAACGTATCGTTTGTATCGTCACTTAGTGATGTTAAAAAAAATTATAATGACTATGCCATTAAGTAAAAAAATACCTGAATGTTTTACTACAAATAAACTTATTGTTTATTTTTTTACTACTATTATACATAGAAAGATACAAAACTTTTTTTTAATAATGAATACACATACAAATTGAAAAATTATGGAATAGTTAAATCTTCATGATTGTTTGTTGAATTGATGGGTAACCGCAAAACCTCTGCGATGGTGGATATTGGTTGCAGTACTAGTATGATATACAAAGCACCACATTGCTATCAACGTCTCAATACAAGATAAACTGTCCTGTCTACCCAGTAATTTTACTAACTATAATCCCCTTCAAACTGGAAGAAAGTGGTGTTTACATACTACTGATTGGCAGCAGACATAGAAGCTGTAAAGTACTAGCGTCTATAATACTAGTATCTCTGGCAAAGGACTTACCACCAGTAATTTTTAATTGAAATGTATTTACCTACTATGTCTTTGACATGTTTGGTTTAGAGAAAATAAAAGCTTAAGTTTTTGTTGTATGTGGTAGAAAACAAGCATTCATGCTAATTATCAACCAATATTCTAAGAGAAGTGAAATACATCAAGCAACTAATTATCAGCGCTGACATCAACAGAAATTGGTTGCAATTGTCCTCTCATTTAATTCACTCACAGTTATCAGTTAACTTCTCGATAAATTTTTATCTGCTTTGACCAATTCTGGGTTTTATTGAGACCTTTATTATTCGTCAAAGAAAGAAGAATATTCACCTTAAATGGATTTATATTTCCTTGAACACTTTACTGCACTTTGGGATACTGACCGCCTTCTTATGGGTACTTGCAAAAATAATTAACACAAAATGAATTAATGCAATTTATTTATTTCATTGTGTGTATTTCAATATATAGAACATACCAATTAAATGTTTAATTATTTGATAATATAAATCCAATTACATTATGATCAATAACAATTGAATTGAAACATGCTTTCCTATTAGGATGTATCTAATGGGAGCATACTTAATACTACAATCCATTACATCTTGATTGCTGCTAATTGATAAAATGAAATATAAAGTGATAATAATGTAGGGTAGTGATGATGTTATTAGAACTTGTAAATAAATAAGTAGGTTTCTTACATATCTTTCAATAACCATCCAAGCAGTGTCTACACACCGTAGGAATAAATAATAATTGAAAATAACAGCAACAACAAATAATAATAAATAATTCTAACAATAATATACAAAATCCCATATTAATTAATCGTTAACTTAAGAAATAGCTTTCATTTAAGAAGAAAGAATTCATTACAATCAACTAATAGTAATAACCAGACACGTTTCTATTTATTTGTAGTATTCAGGTACTGAGAAGTTAGACACGGAATCCTCCCCCAAGGGTTCTGCGATTGAATAGAATATATGATGGACATTAAACATACACATATTTTATTGGTAGTCCCTGCTGCAGAATAGGGAATATCCCGAATACCCATTGACTAATATGCAAGGATCATAAGGATCACATTATATTTCACCTTATATAATCCATATTTTCTTTTAAATAAAATTAATTACTCATTATTACATTGCAATTATTAACCATCATTATCATTTCATTCCAAAACAATAACATGGTATAAAAAATAAATCTTAATAACTAATAAAACATAATAACATCAATAAAAAAGGTAAATGATTGTGACCATGCAATATAAAAATTGTTATGTAAAAATTATGTTTAAATTGTGATAAAAATAGTGATGTTAACCGTTTTAGTGCTAAGCAATTTTTGCAAGAATGCACGAAAATTGCGGAACATATTTTGATTTCTTTAAAGGAAAAAATAATGTTGTCATATAAAACACTGTTATTTAGACAAATATCAATCAATT